>PVKV010026472.1:0-27935 GCA_004027835.1 Alouatta palliata
CTAGCAGAAGACAAGAAATAACTAAGATCAGAGCAGAACTGAAGGAGATAGAGACACGAAAAACCCTTCAAAAAAATCAATAAATCCAGGAGCTGGTTTTTCGAAAAGGTCAACAAAATAGACCACTAGCCAGATTAATAAAAAAGAAAAGAGAAAATAATCAAATAGATGCAATAAAAAACGATAAAGGGGATATCACCACAGATTCCACAGAAATTCAAGCCATCATCAGAGATTATTACAAACAACTCTATGCACATCAACTAGTAAACCTGGAAGAAATGGATAAATTCCTGGACACTCGCATCCTCCCAAGCCTAAACTAGGAACAAGTTGAAACCCTGAATAGACCAATAACAAGGTCTGACGTTGAGGCAGCAATTAAGAGCCTACCACCCAAAAAAAGCCCAGGTCCAGATGGGTTCACAGCCGAATTCTACCAGACATATAAAGAGGAGCTGGTACCATTCCTTCTGAAACTATTCCAAACAATCCAGAAAGAGGGAATCCCTCCCAAATCATTTTATGAGACCAACATCAT
Source organism: Alouatta palliata (assembly GCA_004027835.1). NCBI lineage: Eukaryota > Metazoa > Chordata > Mammalia > Primates > Atelidae > Alouatta > Alouatta palliata. The sequence goes on from PVKV010026472.1 coordinate 542, forward strand.
TCTGATACCAAAACCCGGTAGAGACTCAGCAAGAAAAGAAAACTTCAGGCCAATATCCATGATGAACATAGATGCAAAAATCTTCAATAAAATACTGGCAAACCGATTGCAACAGCACTTCAAAAAGCTTATCCACCATGATCAAGTAGGCTTCATCCCGGGGATGCAAGGTTGGTTCAACATACGCAAGTCTATAAACATAATCCACCATATAAACAGAACCAAAGACAAAAACCACATGATTATCTCAATTGATGCAGAGAAGGCCTTTGACAAAATTCAACAGCCCTCAATAAATGCTAAAAAACCCTCAATAAACTAGGTTTTGATGGAACGTATCTCAAAATGATAAAAGCTATTTATGACAAACCAACAGTCAATATCATACCGAATGGGCAAAAACTAGAAGCATTCCCTTTGAAATCTGGAACTAGACAAGGATGTCCTCTCTCACCACTCCTATTCAATATAGTACTGGAAGTTCTAGCCAGAGAAATCAGGCAAGAAAAAGAAATAAAGGGTATTCAAATAGGAAAGGAGGAAGTCAAATTGTCTCTATTTGCAGATGACATGATTGTATATCTAGAAGACCCCATCATCTCAGCCCAAAATCTCCTGAAACTGATAATCAACTTCAGCAAAGTCTCAGGATACAAAATCAATGTGCAAAAATCACAAGCATTCCTATACACCAATAACCATCATTCTCAGCAAACTGACACAAGAAAATATACACCCTCAATTTGTACTCTGTTATAAAAAATATACACCCTCTATTTTTACTTTGTTATAAAAAATATGCACCCTCTGTTTGTACTCTGTTATAAATATGTACCCTTTCTATTTCTACTCTGTAATAAAAACTATACACACTCTAATTTTATTCTATTATAAAAATACACACATTCTTTTTATTCTCTTATAGAAAATACACACACTCACAAAATAGAATGTTATATAAAATATGCACCTTCTAATTGTACCCTGTTTTAAAGTAAATACAGCCTCCATTTATACTCTGTTGTAAAAATATACACCCTCTATTTTTACTCTTTTATAAAAAATATACACCTTCAATTTTTAGTCTGTTATAAAATATATACACCTTCTAAATGTACTCTGTTTTAAAAAAATACACCCTCTCTATCTACTCTGTTGTAAAAAAATATACACCCTCTTTTTCTAGTCGGTTATTAAAAATATATATCCTCTAATTTTACTCTGTTATAGAAAGTATAGACCCTCTATATTACTCTGTTATAAAAAATGTACCCTTTCTATTACTACTGTGTAATAAAAATATACACACTCTAATTTTATTCTATGATAAAAAATTAACAACCTCTCTTTTTATTGTTATAGAAAATACACTCACAAAATAGGATGTTATAAAAAATATTCACCTTCTATTTGTATTGTTTTAAAGTAAATACACCCTCATTTTATACTGTTATACAAAATAGACACTCTCTCTTTCTACTCTGATATAAAAAATATACACCCTCAATTTGTACTGTTATAAAATATATACAACTTCTACATATACACTGTTTTCAAATAAATACAACTTCTATTTCTACTGTTATAAGAATATACCCCCTCTATTTCTAGTCTCTTTTTAAAAATATCTGTCCTCTATTTTTACTCTGTTATATCAAATATAAACCCTCTATTTCTAGTCTGTTATAAAAACTATACACCCTCTATTTTTACTCTGTTATAAAAAATATACACCCTCTATTTCTCCTCTGTTATAAAAAATGTACACTATTTCCATTCTGTAATAAAATATATACACACTAATTTTATTCTATTACAAAAATACATACCCTCTATTGTTGCTCTGTTATACAAAATACACACACTCACAAAGCAGAAAGTTATAAAATATATACACACTCTACTTCTACTCTGTTTTAAAGTAAATACACCCCCCATTTATACTCCATTATAAAAAATATACATCCTGTATTTTTACTGTTAAAAAAAAATGTACACCCTCAATTTGTACAGTTATAAAAACTATACAACATCTACATATACTCTGTTTTAAAATAAAAACACTCTAATTTTATTCTATTATTAAAAAAATACATATCCTCTACTTTTATTCTGTTATAGAAAATACACACACTCACAAAATAGAATGTTATAAAAACATACACCTTCTACTTTTACTCTGTTTTAATGTAACTACACCCTCAATTTATACTGTTATAAAAAATATACTCCTCTATTTTTACCCTGTTATAAAAAATATACACCCTTAATTTGTACTCTGTTATAAAAAATATACTCCCTCTACATGTAGTCTGTTTGAAAAGAAATACACCCTCTATTTCGACTCTGTTATAAAAAATATACACCCTCTATTTCTAGTCTGTTATTAAAACAATGTCCTCCATTTTTCCTGTTATAAAAATTATACACTCTCCATTTATAGTTATAAAATATACACCCTCTATTTTTACTCCAATATAAAAAATATACACCAACAATTTTTACTCTGGTATAAAACTACACACCCTCCTCATATACTCTGTTTTAAAATAAGTACACCCTCCATTTCTATTATCTTATAAAAAATATACAGCCTGTACTTTTACTCTGTTATAAAATATATACACCTTCAATTTGTGATCTGTTATAAAAAATATACACCCTCTACTTGTATTCTGTTTTAAAGTAATTATACTCTGATATAAAAAATATACACCCTCTATTTTTTCTGTTATAAAAAATATGCACCCTCAATTTGTACTCTGTTAGAAAAAATATACACCCTCTATATGTACTCTGTTTTAACATAAATACATCCTTTATTTCTACTCTGTTACAAAAATATACTCCCTCTATTTCTAGTGTGTTATTAAAAATATATGTCCTCTATTTATACTCTGTTATAAAAAATATACACCCTCCACTTATAATCTGTTATAAAAAATATACATTCTCCATTTCCACTGTGTTATAAAAAATATACACCCTCAATTTGTACTCTGTTATAAAAAATATACACCCTCTACATGTACTCTGTTTAAAAGTAAATAAATCCTCTACTTCCACTCTGTTATAAAAAACATACACCCTCGATTTCTAGTCTGTTATTTAAAATATATATTCCCTATTTTTGTTCTGTTATAAAAAATATACACCCTCATTTTTTACTCTGATATAAAAAATGTACCTTTCTATTTCTACTCTATAATAAAAAATATAGACTCTAATTTTATTCAATTATAAAAATACATACCCTCTATTTTTATTCTGTTATAGAAAATACACACACTCAAAAAATAGAATGGAATAAAAAACATACACCCTCTACTTGTACTCTGTTTTAAAGTAAATACATCCTCCATTTATACTCTGTTATAAAAAATATACACCCTCCATTTTTACTATGCCTTTAAAGATATACACCCACAAATTTTACTCTGTTATAAAAAATATACACCCTCTATTTCTAGTCTGTTATTAAAAATATATATCCTCTATTTTTACTCAATTATAAAAAATATACACCCTCTCTTTGTACTGTTATAAAAAAATATACCCTTTCTATTTCTACTCTGTAGTAAAAAAGATACACACTCTAATTTTATTCTATTATAAAAAATACACACCCTCTATTTTTACTCTGTTATAGAAAATACACACACTCACAAAATAGAATATTATACAAAATATACACCCTCTACTTGTACTCTGTTTAAAGTAAATACAACCTCAATTTATACTCTGTTATAAAAAATATGCACCCTCTATTTTTACTCCATTATAAAATATATACACCAACAACTTGTATTCTGGTATAAAATATATACACCCTCCACATATACTCTGTTTGAAAATAAGCACACCCTCCATTTCTATTATGTTATAAAAAGTATACAGCCTGTATTTTTACTCTGTTATAAAAAGTATACATCTTCAATTTGTCATCTGTTATAAAAAAATATACACCCTCTACTTGTATTCGGTTTTAAAGTAAATATACCCTCTAATTATACTCTAATATAAAAAATATACACCCTCTATTTTGTCTGTTATTGCAAATATATGTCCTCTATTTTTACTTTTATAAAAAACGTACACCCTCTATTTGTGCTGTTATAAAAAATATACACCCTCAATTTGTGCTGTTATAAAAAATATACACATGTACTGTTTTAAAATATATACACCCTCTATTTCTACTGTTATAAAAAATAAACACCCTCTAATTCTAGTCTGTTTATAAAAATATATATCTTCTATTTTTACTCTGATATAAAATATATACACCATCTATTTGTGCTCTGTTATAAAAAGTATACATCCTCTTTTTTTATTCTGTTATAGAAAACATACACCCTCAATTTGTATTCTGTTATAAAAAATACACACCCTCTACCTATACTCAGTTTTAAAATAAATACAGCCTCTATTTCTACTCTGTTATAAAAAATATATACACTCTATTTTTGCTCTGTTATAAAAAATATATAACCCCTATTTTTACTGTTATACAAAATACACACACACAAAATAGTCAGTTATAGAAAATATAAACCCTTTACTTGTACTGTGTTTTAAAACAAATACACAATTGCAACTCTGTTATAAAAAATATACACCCTCTAAATCTGCTCTGTAATAAAAAAAATACAGCCTCTATTTTTACTCTGTTATAATAAATATATATCCTCTCCTTGTACTCTGTTATAAAAAATATACCCCTTCTATTTTTATGCTGTAATAAAAAATATACACCCTCTCTACTCTGTAATAAAAAATACACACCCTCTCTTTTTCCTCTGTTATACAAAATATACAAACTCACAATATAGTCTTTTATAAAAAATATACTCCCTCTACTTATACTGTTTTAAAATAAATACACAGTCTATTTCTACTCTGTTATAAAAAATATACACCCCCTATTATTACTCTGTTAGAAAAAATATATACCCTCTACTTTTACTCTGTTGTAAAATATATACATCCTCTATTTGTACTCTGTTTTAAGAAATATACATCCCCTAATTCACTCTGTTGTACAAAATACACACACTCACAATATAGACTGTGATAAAAAATATACACCCTCTACTTGTACTCTGTTTTAAAATAAATATACCCTCTATTTCTATTGTGGTGTAAAAAATAAAGACAGTCTTTTTATACTCTGTTATAAAAATGATATACTATCTATTTTTACTCTGTTATAAAATATATACAACCTCTATTTCTACTCTGTTATAAAAAATATACACACTCAATTTGTACAATGTTATAAAAAATATACAACCTCTACTTGTACTCTGTTTTTAAAATAAATACATCTTCTATTTGTACTCTATTATAAAAAATATACACCCTCTATTTTACTCCATTATAGAAAATACACACACTCACAAATTAGTTTGTTATAAAAAATATTAACCCTCTACATGTACTATGTTTTAAAACAAATATACCATCATTTTCTACTCTGTTATAAAAAATATACAACCTCTGTCTCTACTCTGTTATAAAATATATGTACCCTGTACTTTTAATCTGCTATAAAAATATACCCCATCTATTTGTACTGTTATAAAAAATATGCACCCTCTAATTTTACTCTGTTATAACAAATATACACCTTCTATTTTTAGTCTGTTATTAAAAATATATATCCTCTATTTTTACTGTTATGCTGTTTGTACTCTGTTATAAAAAATGTACCATTTCTATTTCTACTCTGTAATAGAAAATATACACACTCTAATTTTATTGTATTATAAAATATACACATTCTCTATTTTTACTCTGTTATAGAAAATACACACACTAACAAAATAGAACATTATAAAAAATATACACCCTCTGCTTGCACTGTTATAAAATATATGAACATTCTGTAAGTAAACTATTATAAAATATATACACTCTATTTTTACTGTGTTATAAAAGATACACACTCTATTTGTACTCTGTTATAAGAAATACACACAATCTATTTCTTCTCTGTTATAAAATATATACTCTATTTTTACTCTGGTATAAAATATATACACCCTCTACTTGCATTCTGTTTTAAAATAAGTACACCCTGTATTTCTACTTTGTTATAAAAACTATACATCCTCTATTTCTACACTGTTGCAAAAAATATATATACTCCTACTTTTACTGTGGAATTCAAAATACACACACACAAAATAGCCTTTATAAAAAATATACATCCTCTACTTTCACTCTGTGTTAAAATAAATACACCCTCTATTTCTACACTGTTATAAAAATATACACCCTCAATTTCTACTGTTGTAAAAAAATATATACTCTCTATTTTTACTCTGTTATAAAATATATACACCCTTTATTTTTACATCTTGTATGCAAAATACACACATTCAAAAACTAGTCTGTTATAAAAAATATACACCCTCTACTTATACTCTGTTTTAATATAAATACAACCTCTATTCCTACTCTGTTATAAAAAATATAGTCCCTCTATTTCAACTCTGTTATGAAAAATACATATCCTCTATTTTTACTCTGTTATAAAAATATTCCCCTTCTATTTCAACTCTGTAATAAAAAATATATACCCTTTATTTGCACTCTGTTATAAACAATATAAACCCTCTATTTTTACACTGTTATACCTAATTCACACACTCACAAATTAGTCTGTTATAAAAAATATACACCCTGTACTTGTACAGTTTTAAAATAAGTACACCCTCTATTTCTACTCTGTGATAAAAATATACACCCTCTATTTCTACTATATTATAAAAAATATACACCCTCAATTTTTACTCTGTTATAAAAAATATACACCTTCTGTTTTACTCTGTAATAAAAAATATACACCCTCTATTTTACTCTGTTGTACACAATACACACACTCACATATTAGTCTTTTACAAAAAATAGACACTCTATATTTCCAGTCTGTTTTAAAATAAATACAGCCTCAATTTCTACCATGTTATAAAAAATATACACCCACTATTTCTAGTCTGTTATAAAAAAATATACACCCTCTATTTTTACTCTGCTATAAAAAATATACACCTTCTATTTTTCCTCTGTTACACAAAATACACACACTGAAAATACAGTCTTTCATAAAAAACATACACAATCTACCTGTACTCTGTTTTAAAATAAATACACCCTCTATTTCTGCTCTGTTATAAGAAATATACACAATCTATTTCTACTCGGTTATAAAAAATATATATCCTCTAATTTTACTCTGGTTTAAAAAATATACACCCTCTGTGTTTACTCTGTTAAAGAAAATGTACACATTCACAAAGTAATCTGTTATAAAACATATACACCCTCTAATTGTACTTTGTTGTAAAATAAATTAACCCTCTGTTTCTATTCTGTTATAAATCATATACACCCTCTATTTATACTCTGATATAAGATGTGTAAACCCTGTATTTTTAGTGTTATGCAAAATACACACACTCACAATATAATCTGTTATAAAATATATATACCCTCTATTTTTACTCAGTTAAAAAATATATACGCAATCTACTTGTACTCTTTTATAAGAAATACACACCCTGTATTTTTGCTCTGTTATATCAAATACACACTCTTAAATTAGTCTGTTATAAAAAATATACACCCTCTACTTGTACTGTTTTAAAATAAATACACCCTCAAATTCTACTCTGTTATAAAAAATATACAGACTCTACTTGTAGTCTGTTTTAAAATAAATTCACCCACCATTTGTACTATTTTATAAAAAATATATACCCTCTACTTGTACTGTTTTAAAATATATACACCCTTTTCTTCTACTGTTATAAAAAATATACACACCCTATTTATACTCCATTTTAAAAAAATATATACCCTCTATTTTTACTCTGTTATAAAAAATATGCACCATTTATTTGTACTCTGTTATTAAAAATATACACCCCCTATTTTTACTCTCTTATAAAAAATACACACACTCACAAAATAGTCTGTTTTATAAAATATGCACCCTCTACAGGTATTCTGTTTTAAAATAAATTCACCAACTATTTGTATCATTTTAAAATAAATACACTCTCAATCTCCACTCTGTTATAAAAAACATACACCCTCAAATTGTACCGTTATAAAAATTATACCCCCTCTATTTATACTGTTATGCAAAAACACACACTCAAAAATTTATCTGTAATAAAAACTATACACCCTCTACATGTACTTTGTTTTAAAATAAATAAAACCTCTTATCTATTGTTATAAAAAATATATACCCTCTATTTTTACTCTATTATAAAAATATACACCCATGATTTCTACTCTGTTATAAAAAATATACTCAGTCACCAATTTAACTTTTTCAGAAAAAAAAACCTCTATTTGTTTTGTTATAAAATATATACACATTCTCTCTGTATGCTATTATAAAATATATACGCCCTCTATTTTTACTCTGTTATAAAAAATACACACTCTATTTGTTCTCTGTTATAAAATATATACACACTCCATTTGGACACAGTTATAAAATATATACACCCACAAATTATACTGTTAAAAAATTTTTTTCACACTCACAATTATTTTACAAAAAGTATAATCCCTACATTGTATACTGTTATAAAGTATATACACCCTGTGTTTGTACTTTGTTATAAAGAATATACACACTCACACAATAGTCTTTTATAAAAAATATAAACCTTGTATTTTTACTTTGTTAAATATACCTCATACACAGTAAGTACTCAGTGAATGTTAGTCATCTATTTTTTTCTCACTCATTTCATTTACATAACAATTAAATTAGTCAATTACAGTAACAAATGTAACTGGTCCAAACAAGTTTAGGAATTCATGCAATGGGCTCTTGATATGCTTTCAGTCCAAACGGAGGGAAGCAAATTATAGTGGCATGTAAGACAACAATGACAAAAACATGCAGCAGTAGTTGCCAGTAGTATGTTTTGCAGAAGGAATGGAGACCAGCAGGTAAGTTAAATAGAGGTCACTCCAGAGAGTTGCTTCTTTGATGAAGCCCTAACCTCTCCCCTGTAGACTCTATTCCCAACCAGGACTGACGCTTAACGTGGCACAGGCTGTGGCCCGCACAAAGATACCCAGCTGAGCGGGTGAGTGGGGGGTTGGAACACATCCATGCTCCAAAGGAAGAGACACCTTTCCCTCATTCACACATCCATTCTCCCTCCTTCATTTGTAACCCTGCCTCCTACTCAAGCCCACGCATTATTACCTAGACCATGATCAGTCAGGTTAAAGCACTGTCAACGATGCTCTCATTAAAAACAACAGCACCGTCAAACAGAGAGCATGCTTGCATATGAAATGGGATTAATTCTTTCAGACATGGCTCATGATGATTGGGGCCACACCACCAGGACAGCAGCTCTGCTTTGCACCGAGCCTAACTGTGTGCCTGGCCACACCCCACAATGCTTCATCCTCTCTTATTTCACCCTCAGAGGCAGATGAGAAGATTGCAAAGGACTTGTGTCTCCCATGCTCTCTGAAAAGGACTCCTATTTCTCCTGGGGACCAAAAGGAACAACAAAAGTAGCTTTTTATTTGTAGAGCACACAACTTTTTCAAAGTACAGAGCTAAAACTGTCCCTGCCTTAAGCAATTAAAGTTTTAGCTCTGTATTTTGAAAAACTTGTCTCCTTTGAAGTGCTACAGCTGATGAAGTTAGAATGAGTGATCTGCGTCCACTGGAGCATTCTTTCAGTGATAAAGAATTCGGTGATATTTTCATTCTTCAGAACTGATTCTCATTCTTGTCAATCTACTGTAAATTTTCTGTTAATTTCTATTTGTACACTGTTTTAAAAAATATACACCATCTATTTGTATTCTGTTATAAAAAATAAATACACTCACAAAATAGTCTAATATAAAAAACATAAACCCCCTATTTGTACTCTGTTATAAAAAAAATATCCACCTTCTTGTACTCTTTTATAAGAAACACACACCCTCTATTTTAACACTGTTATAAAAAACATACAGCCATATTTGTACTGTTATAAAAAATATACACCCTCTATTTGTACTCTGTTACAAGAAATATACACACTCACAAAATAGTTTTACAAAAAATAGGAACCCTATATTTGTACTCTGTTATAAAACATACACACCCTCTTTGTATTCTGTTATAAAATATATACACCCTCTATTTGTACTCTGTTATAAAAAATATAAACCCTCTACTGGTACTCTGTTTTAAAATAAAAACACCCTCTATTTCTACTCTGTTATAAAAAAACATACACCCTCAATTTGTACTCTGTTATAAAAAATATACACCCTCTACTTGTACTGTGCTTTAAAATAAATACACCCTCTAATTCCAGTCTTGTATAATACATATACATCCTCTATTTCTGCAGTTATAGAAAATATACCCCCTGTTTCTACTGTTATACAAAATATATGCCCTCTATTTGTACTCTGTTATAAAAAATATACACCCACAATCTTTACTCCATTATACAAAATACACACACTCAAAAAATAGTCTGTTATAAAAAATTTACACTCTCAATTTTTGCTCTGTAATACAAAATATTCACACTCACAAATAGTCTGTTATGCAAAATATACACCCTCTATTTATACCCAGTTTTAAAATAAATGCACAATCAAATTTCACTCTGCTATAAAATATATACACCCTCTATTTTGGCTCTGTTATTAAAAATATACACCCTCTATTTTTACCCTGTTATGCAAAATATACACCCTCTATTTGTAGTCTGTTATAAAAAATATACACCCTCTGTTTTTACTCTATTGTACACAATATGCGCACTCACAAGGGTCTGTTAAAAAAAAATACACCCTCTACATGTACTCTGCTTTAAAGTAAGTAGACTCTCTTCTGCTGCACTGTTATAAAAAATAAACACCCACAATTTGTACTGTTATGAAAAATATACACCCTCTACTTGTACTGTTTTAAAATAAATACAAACTATATTTCTATATTGTTATAAAAAAATATACCCTCAATTTGTAATCTGTTATAAAAAATATACACTCTCTATTGTACTCTCTTTTAAAATACATACAGCCTCTATTTCTACTCTGTTATAAAAAATATACACCCACAATTTTTATTCTGTTGTAAGAAATAAACACCATCTAATTCTACTCTGTTTAAAAATGAATACACCCTCTATTTCTACTCTGTAATAAAAAAATATACACCCTCAATTTGTACTATGTTATAAAAAAATATATACCATATACATGTACTCTGCTTTAAAATAAATACACCATCTTCTGCTACTGTGTTATAAAAAATATACACCATCAATTTGTAGTCTGTTATTAAAAGTATACACCGTCAAATTGTACTTTGTTTTAAAATAAATACACCATATATTTCTACTCTATTATAAAAAATATAAACCCTCAATTTGTACTGTTATAAAAAATATGCACCCTCTACTTATATCCTGCTTTAAAATAAATACACCTTCTATTTCTAGGATGTTATAAAATATATAAACCCTCAATTTGTCCTCTGTTATAAAAAATATACACCTTCTACTTGTATTCTGTTTTAAAATAAATACAGCCTCTATTTCCACTCTGGTTTAAAAAATATACACCCTCAGTTTGTACTCTGATATAAAAAATCTACACCGTCTACATGTACTGTGCTTTAAAATAATTACACTCTCTTCTGCTAATCTGTTATAAAAAAATACATAATCTATTTGCACTCTGTTATAAAAAATATACACCCTCTAATTGCAGTGTGTTTTAAAATAAATACACCCTATATTTCTGCTATTTTAAAAATATATACAACCTATATTTGTACTCTTTTATGAAAAATATACACCTTCTAACTAAACTGTTTTAAAATAAATACACCCACTACTGCTACTCTGTTATAAAATATATACACCCTCAATTTGTACTGTTATAAAATATATACACCATCTACTTGTACTCTATTTTAAAATAAATACACCCTCTAATTTTAATGTTATAAAAATATACACCTTCAATTGGTACTGTTATAAAAAATGTACACCCTCTACTTTTACTGTTATAAAACATATACGCCCTGTAAATGTACTCTGCATTAAAATAAATACACCCTATTCTGCGGTAGTCTGTTATAAAAAATATACACCCTCAATTAAATATACAGCCTTTATGTGTACTCTGTTTTAAAATGTATATACCCTATATTTCTATACTGTTATAAAAAATTTCAACACTCAATTTGTACTCTGTTATGAAAAATATACACCCTCTGCTGGTACTCTGTTTTAAAATAAATACACCCTCTAATTTTACTCTGTTATAAAAAATATACACACTCAATTTATTCTATGTTATAAAAAATATACACCCTGTAAATATACTCTGCTTTATAATAAATATACCCTCTTCTGCAACTCTGTTATAAAAAAATACACCCACATTTTCTACTCTGTCATAAAAAATATACACCCACTATTTGTAATCTGTTTTAAAATAAATGCACTCTTTTTCTACACCATTATAAAAAATATAAAACATCAATTAGTACTCTGTTATAAAAAATATACACCCGCTACTTATACTCTGTTTTAAAATAAATAAATACTCTTCTGCTACTCTGTTATAAAAAATACACTCCCTCAAATTGTACTCTGTTATAAAATACATACACCCTCAGCTTGAACTCTATTTTAAAACAAATAAACACACTTCTGCTACTCTGTTATAAAAAATATACACCCTCAAGTGTACTCTGTTTTAAAATAAATACACCCACTATTTCTACTCTGTCATAAAAAATATACACCCTAAATTAGTACTCTGTTATAAAAAATACACACTTTCTAAATATACTCTGCTTTAAAATAAATAAACACCTTCTGCTACTCTGTTATAAAAAATATACTCCCTCAATTTGTTCTCTGTTATAAAAACTACACGCCCTCTAAATATACTTTGCTTTAAAATAAACAAGCACACTTCTGCTACTCTGTTATAAAAAATATACTCCCTCAATTTGTACTCTGTAATAAAAAATATGTACAATCTAAATATACTCTGCTTTAAAATATATAAACACTCTTCTGCTACTCTGTTATAAAAATTACACACCCCCTACTGTACTCTGTTTTAAAATAAACACACCCTCCATTTCTTCTCTGTTATAAAAAATATACACCCTCTAATTGTCCTCTGTTTTGAAATAAACAAACACTCTTCTGCTACACTGTTATAAAAATATACTCCCTCAATTTGTACTCTGTTATAAACAATATACACCCTCTACTTGCACTCTGTTTTAAAATAAACACTCTTCTGCTACTTTGTTATAAAAATTATACTTCCTCAATTTGTACTCTGTTATAAAATATACACACTCTCCACTTGCACTCTGTTTTAAAATAAATAAACACTATTCTGCTACACTGTTATAAAAAATATACTCCCTAAATGTGTACTTTGTTATAGAAAATGTACACCCTCTACTTGCACTCTGTTTTAAAATATATAAACACTCTTCTGCTACTCTGTTATAAAAATTATACTCCCTCAATTTGTACTCTGTTATAAAAAATATACACCCTCTAGTTGCACTCTGTTTTAAAATAAATAAACACTATTCTGCTACTCTGTTATAAAAAATATACACCCTCAAGTGTACTCTGTTTTAAAGTATATACACCTTCTATTTATACTCTGTTATCAAAAACATACGTCCTCTACTTGTACTGTGTTTTAAAATAAATACTCTAATGCTACACTGTTATAAAAAATATACTCCCTCAATTTGTACTGTTATAAAAAATATACACCATCTATTTGCACTTGATTTTAAAATAAATAAACACACTTCTACTGTTATAAAAAATATACACCCTCTACTGTACTCTGTATTAAAATTAATACACCCTCTATTTCTACTCTGTTATAAAAAATATACACCCACACTTTGTACTCTGTTATAAAAAATATACAACTTCTATATGTACTCTGCTTTAAAATAAATAAACCCTCTTCTGTTACTCTGTAATAGAAAATATACTCCCTCAATTTGTACTCTGTTACAAAAAATATACACCCTCTACTTGAAATATGCCTTAAAATATATAAATGCTCCTCTGCTACTCTTTTATAAAACATAAACTCAATTTGTATTCTGTTATAAAAAATATACACCCTGTACTGTACTTTGTTTTAAAATAAATACACCCTCTATTTCTACTCTGTTATAAAAAATATACACCCACAACTTGTACTCTGTTATAAAAAATATATACTCTCTAAATATACTCTGCTTTAAAATAAATAAAAACTCTTCTGCTACCCTGCTATAAAAAATATACACCCTCTAAATATACTCTGCTTTAAAATAAATAAACATTCTTCTGCTACTCTGTTATAAAAAATATACACCTACAATTTGTACTCTGTTAAAAAAAATACACCCTCTAAATATACTCTGCTTTAAAATAAATAAAAACTCTTCAGCTACCCTGCTATAAAAAATATACACCCTCCACTTGCACTCTGTTTTAAAATAAACAAACACTCTTCTGCTACTCTCTTATACATACTGTAGTCCTTCAATTTGTACTGTTATAAAAAATATACATCCTCTATTGTACTCTGTTTTAAAATAAATACACCCTCTATTTCTGTTCTGTTTTAAAAATATTCACCCTCCTACTTTTACTCTGTTTTAATATAAATAAACATTCTTCTGCTACTCTTTTATAAAATATATACACCCTCTATTTCTATACTGTTATAAAAATATACACAATCAATATGTACTCTGTTATAAAATACATTCACCCTCTACTTGCATTCTCTTTTAAAATAAATAAACACTCTTCTGCTACTCTGTTATAAAAAATAAACTCCCTCAATTTGTACAGTGTTATAAAAAATATACACTCTCCACTTGCACTCTGTTTTAAAATAAATAAACACTCTTCTGCTACTTTTATAAAAAATATACTCCCTCAATTTGTACTCTGTTATAAAAAATGTACAACCTCTACATGCACTGTTTTAAAGTAAATACACCATTTATTTCTACTCTGTTATAAAAATTTTACAATCTCAATATGTATTCTGTTATACAAAAAATACACCTTCTAAATATACTCTGCTTTAAAATAAACAAACACTCTTCGTCTACTGTTATAAAAAATATACTCCCTCAAATTGTACTCTGTTATAAAAAATACACACCCTCTACTTGCACTCTATTTTAAAATAAACAAACACATTCCTGCTACTCTGTTGTATAAAATAAACTCCATCAATTTCTTCTCTGTTTTAAAAAATTTAAACCCTCAATTTGTACTCTATTGTAAAAAAATATATATACACCCTCTAAATATACTCTGCTTAAAAATAAACACTCTTCTCCTACTCTGTTATAAAAGATATACTAACTCAATTTTTACTCTGTTATAAAAAATATACATCCTCTATTTCTACTATGCTATAAAAAATATATACCCTCAGTTTGTACTCTTTTATAAAAAATATACACACTCAATTTCTACTCTGTTATAAAAATATACACCCTCAAATTGTACTGTTCTAAAAATTATACACCCTCTAAATATACTCTGCTTTAAAATAAATAAACACTCTTCTGCTACTCTGTTATAAAAAATATAAACCCTCTATGTCTACTCTGTTATAAAAAATATACACCCTCAATTTCTACTCTGTTATAAAAAATATGCACCCTCAATATATCCTGTGTTATAAAAAATATACACCCTCTAAATATAATATGCTTTAAAATAAACACTCTTCTGCTACTTTGTTATAATAAATACACACCCGCAATTTATACACTGTTATAAACCATAGACACCCTCAGTTTTTTCTTTGTCATAAAAAATATACACTTTTAAAATATACTCTGCTTTAAAATAAATAAACACTCTTCTGCGACTCTGTTATAAAATACATAAATCCCCTATTTCTACTCAGTTATAAAAAATATACACCCTATATTTCTACTCTGTTGTAAAAAATATAAACCCTGTAAATATACTATGCTTTAAAATAAATAAAAACTCTTCTGCTAATCTGTCATGAAAAATATAAACCCTCTAATTCTACTCTGTTATAAAAAATATACACCTTGAATTTCTACTCTGTATAAAAAATATACACCCTACATTTCTACTGTTATAAAAAATAAGCACCCTCAATATATACTCTGTTATATAAAATATACACCCTCTAAATATAATATGCTTTAAAATAAATAAACACTCTTCTGCTACTATGTTATAATAAATATACACCCTCAATTTATACTCTGTTATAAAATATATACACCCTCAATTTTTTCTTTGTTATAAAAAATATACACCTTTTAAATATACTCTGCTTTAAAATAAATAAACACCCTTCTGTTACTCTGTCATAAAATACAAAAATCCCCTATTTATACTCAGTTATAAAAAATATACACCCTATATTTCTACTCTGTTACAAAAAATATAGACCCTCTAAATATACTCTGCTTTAAAATAAACACTCTTCTGCTATTCTGTCATGAAAAATATAAATCCTCTATTTCTACTGTTATAAAATATATACACCCTGTATGTCTACTTTGTATAAAAAATATACACCCTCTATTTCTACTCTGTTATAAAAAATATACACCCTCTAAATATAGTCTGCTTTAAAATAACCAAACACTCTTTTGCTACTGTGTTATAAAAAATATAAACACTATATTTTTACTGTTATAAAAAATATACACCCTCAATTTGTACTCTGATATAAAAAATATACAGCCTCTATTTGTAATGTGTTATAAAATATATACACCCTCTAAATATACTCTGCTTTAAAATAAACACTTCATCTACTCTGTTATAAAAAATGCAAACCATCTATTTCTACTCTGTTATAATAAATATACACAATCAATTTTTACTCTGTAATAATAAATATACACCCTGTATTTCTACTCTATTATAAAAAATATACACCCTCTAAATATACTCTGTTTTAAAATAAATAAACACTCTTCCCCTACTCTGTTATAAAATATATAAACCCTCTATTTCTACACTGTTATAAAACATACACACCCTATAAATATACTCGGCTTTAAATTAAATAAACACTCTCCTCCAACTCTGTTATAAAAAAATATAAATCCCTATTTCTACTCTGTTATAAAAAAATATACACCCTCTACTTGAACTCTGTTATAAAAAATATACAACCTAAATTTGTACTGTTATAAAAAATATACACCCTCTATTTCTACTCTGTTATAAAATATATACCCCCTCTATTTCTACTCTGTTATAAAAAATATAAAACCTCTATTTCTACCCTGTTATAAAATATGCACACCCACAATTTGTACTCTGTTATAAAAAATATACACCCTCTAAATATACTCTGCTTTAAAACAAATAAACATCCTTTTTCTAGTCTGTTATAAAAAATACAAACCCTGTATTTCCACTCTGTTATATAAAATATACACCCTCTAAATATACTCCACTTTAAAATAAACACTCTTCTGCTACTCTGTTATAAAAAATATAAAAATTCTAATACTACTCTGTTATAAAAAATATACAGCCTCAATTTTTAATCTATTATAAAAAATATATACCCTGTAAATACACTCTTCTTTAAAATAAATACACTATCTTCTGCTACTGTTATAAAAAATATAAAAACACTAATTCTACTCTCTTATAAAAAATATACACCCTCAATTTGCACTGTTATAAAAAGCATACACCCTCTAAATATGCTCTGCTTTAAAATAAATAAATTTTCTTCTGCTACTCTGTTATAAAAAATATAAACCCTCTATTTCTACTCTGTTTTAAAAAGCATACACCCTCAATTGGTACTCTGTTATAAAATATATACACCCTCTAAATATACTCTGCCCTAAAATAAACAAACACTCTTCTGCTACTCTGTTATAAAAAATATACACCCTCTATTTCTACTCCGTTATAAACAATATACACCCTCAATTTGTACTCTGTACTAAAAAATATACACCCCCACTTTGTACTCTGTTATAAAAAATATACACCTTCTAAATATACTGTGCTTTAAAATTAATAAACACACTCCTGCTACTCTGTTATCAAAAATATAAACACTCTATTTCTACACGGTTATAAGAAATATAAACCCTCTATTTCTACTCTGTTATAAAAAATATACATCATCTATTTCTACTCTCTTATAAAAAATATATACCCTATATTTATACTCTACTTTAAAATAAATGAACACCCTTCTGCTACTCTGCTATAAAAAATATAATCACTCTATTTCTACTCTGTTATAAACAATAAACATACCCAATTTTTACTCTGTTATAAAATATATACACAATCTAAATATACTCTGCTTTAAAATAAATAAACACTCTTCTCCAACACTGTTATAAAAAACATAAAGCCTCTATTTCTTAGCAGTTATAAATAATATACACCCTCAAATTGTTCTCTGTTATAAAAAATATACACCCTTTAAATATACTCTGCTTTAAAATAAGTAAACACTGTTCTGCTACTGTTATAAAAAATATAAACCCTCTAATTCTACTCTGTTATAAATTATATACACCCTCAATTTGTATTCTACTATAAAAAATATACACCCTCTAAATATACTCCGCTTTAAAATAAATAAACTCTCTTTTGCTCTCTTATAAAAAATATAAACCCTCTATTTCTACTCTGTTATAAAAAATATACACCCTCAATTTGTACTCCATTAGAAAAAATATACACCCTCTATTTATACTCTGTTATCAAATATAAACACCCACTATTTCTACTCTGTTCTAAAGAATATACATCCTCTAAATATACTCTGCTTTAAAATAAACAAACACTCTTCTGTTACTGTTATAAAAAAAATATACAACCTCTATTTCTACTGTTATAAAAAATATATACCCCCAAATTGTACTCTGTTATATAAAAAATACACCGTCTATTTCTACTCTGTTATAAAATATATGCACCCTCAATTTGTACTCTGTTATAAAAAATATACACCCTCTAAATATACTCTGCTTAAAATTTAAAAACCCTCTTCAGCTATGTTATAAAAAATATAAACCCTCTATTTTTACTCTGTTATATAAAACATACAACCTCTATTTCTATGTTATAAAAATTACACACCCTCTATTCTACTCTCTTATAAAAAATATACACCCTGAATTTCTACTCTGTTATAAAAAATATACACCTTCTAAATTTTCTCTGCTTTAAAATTAATACACACTCTTTAGCTACTATGTTATAAAATATATAAACCCTCTATTTCTACTCTGTTATACAAAATATATGCCCTCTATTTCTACTCTGTTATAAAAAATATACACCCTCAATTTGCACTGTTATAAAAATATACACCCTCTAAATATACACTGCTTTTAAATAAACACTCTTCTGCTTCTCTGTTATGAAAAGTACAATCCCTCTATTAGTACTCTGTTATCAAAAATATACACCCTCAAATATGCTCTGCTTTAAAGTAAATTAACACTCTCCAGCTACTCTGTTATGAAAAATGTGCACCTTTTATTGCTACTCTGTTATAAAAAATATAAACTCTCTATTTCTACTCTGTTATTAAAAATACACACCCTCAGTTGGTAGTCTGTTATAAAAACTATACACCCTCTAAATATATTCGGATTTAAAATAAACAAACACTCTTCCACTACTCCGTTATAAAAAATATAAACCCTCTGTTTCTACTCTGTTATAAAAAATATACACACTCAATTTTTACTGTTATAAAAAATATACAGAATCTATTTCTACTCTGTTATAAAAAAATACACTATCTAAATATACTCTCCTTTAAAATAAATAAAAAGTCTTCTGCTGCTCTGTTATAAAAAATATAAACCCTCTATTTCTATTCAGTTATAAAAAATATACACCCTCTGTTTCTACTCTGTTATAAAATAGATACACCATCTAAATATACTCTGCTTTAAAATAAATAAACACTCTTCTGCTACTCTGTTATAAAAAATATACACAATCAATTTGTACTCTGTAATAAAATATATACACCCTCAATTTGTATTCTGTTATAAAAAATATAACCTTCTAAATATACTGTGCTTTAAAATAAACACACTCCTGCTACTATGTTACAAAAAATATAAACACTCTACTTCTACGCTATTATAAAAAATATAAAACCCCTATTTCTACTATTTTATAAAAAATATACACCCTCAATTTCTACCGTGTAATAAAACATATACACTCAATTTCTACTCTGTTATAAAAAATATACACCTGTATTTCTACCCTGTCATAAAATATACACACCCTCAATTTGTATTCTTTGATAAAAAAATATGAACCCTCTAAATATACTCTGCTTTAAAATAAATAAAAACTCTTCTACTACTCTGTTATAAAAAATAAACACCCTCTAAACATACTCTGCTTTAAAATAAGTAAACATTCTTCTGCTACTCTGTTATTAAAAATATAAACCATCTATTTCTACTCTGTTATAAATAACATACACCCACAATGTGTACAGTTTTAAAAAATATACACCCTCTAATTCCACAGTTATAAAAATGTACACCTTCTAAATATAATCTGCTTTAAAATAAAAACACACATTTCTGCTACTCTGTTATAAAAAATATAAACCCTCTATTTCTACTCTATTGTAAAAAATATACACCCTCAATTTGTACTCTGTTATAAAAAAATATACACGCTCTAAATATACTCTGCTTTAAAATAAACCCTCTTCTGCTACTCTGCCATAAAAATTATAAACTCTCTGTTTCTACTCTGTTATAAAAAATATACACCCTCAATTTGGACTCTGTTATAAAAAAAATTCACCCACCAATTCTACTCTATTATAAAATATATACACCCTCAATTTGGACTCTGTTATGAAAACTATACAGCCTCTAAATATATTCTGCTTTAAAATAAATAAATTCCCTTCTGGTACACTGTTATAAAAAATATACACCCTCTATTTCTACTCTGTTATAAAATATATGCACCCTCAATTTGTACTCAGTTATAAAAATTATACACCCTGTAAATATACTCTGCTTTAAAATAAACAAACACTCTTCTGCTACTCTGTTAAAAAATTATAAACCCTCTATTTATACTCTGTTTTAGAAAACATACTCCCTCCATTTCTACTGTTATAAAAAATACACACTCTCTATTCTACTGTTATAAAAATATACACCCTCAACTTGTACTGTTGTAAAAAATATACACCCTATAAATTTTCTGCTTTAAAATTAATACAAACTCTACTGCTACTGTTATAAAAAAACATAAACATCCTATTTCTACTTTTTTATAAAAATATACACCCTCAATTTGTACAGTGTAATAAAAAATACACACACTCAATTTCTACTCTGTTATAACATATATAAACCATCAATTTGTACTCTGTTACAAAAAATATACACCCTCTAAATATACTCTGCTTTAAAATAAATAAACTCTCTGCTGCTACTCTGTTATAAAAAATATACACCCTCTATTTCTATTCTGTTATTAATAATACCCAACCTCAATTTGTACTCTGTTATAAAAAAATATACACCCTCTATTTATACTCTGTTGTAAAATATACACACCCTCAATTTGTACTCCTTTATAAAAAATATACACATGCTAAATATACTCTGCTTTAAAATAAACACTCTTCTGCTACTCTGTTATAAAAAATATAATCCCTCTATTTCTACTCTGTTATAAAAATTATACACCCTCTAAATATAATATGCTTTAACATAAATACTCTCCTGCTACTCTATTATAAATAATAAACACCCTCTGTTTCTACTCTGTTATAAAAAACATAAACACTCTATTTCTACTCTGTTATAAAAAATATACACCCTCAATTGGTACTCGGTTATAAAAAATATACACCCTCTAAATACATTCTGATTTAAAATAGATAAAAACTCTTCCGCTACACTGTTATAAAAAATATAAACCCTGTTTCTACTCTGTTATAAAACACATACACCCTCAATTTGTACTCTGTTATAAAAAATATACACCCACAAATTCTGCTCTGTTATAAAAAATATAAACTCTCAATTTGTACTGTGTCATGAAAAATGTACACCCTCTAAATATAGTCTGGTTTAAAACAAACACACTTCTGGTACACTGTTATAAAAAATATACACCCTCTATTTCTACTCTGTTATAAAAAATATAGACACTCAAATTGTACTCTGTTATAAAAAATATACATCCTCTAAATATACTCTGCTTTAAATTGAACACTCTTCTGCTACTCTGTTATAAAAAAAAATAAACCTTCTATTTCTATTGTTATAAAAAATATCCACCCTTAATTTCTATTCTGTTATAAAAAATATACACCCTCTATTTCTACACTGTTATAAAAAATATACACCCATTAAATATACTCTGCTTTAAAATAAACTCTTCTGCTACTCTGTTATAAAAATCTAAAACCTCAATTTCTACTCTGTTATAAAAATTACACACCCTTTAAATATACTCTGCTTTAAAATAAATAAACACTGTTCGGCTACTCTGTTATAAAAAATAAATACCCTCTATTTCTACCCTGTTATAAAAAATATACACCCACAATTTTTACTGTTATAAAAAATATACACCCTGTAAATATACTCTGCTTTAAAATAAATACACACAGTTCTGCCACTCTGTTATAAATAATATAATCCCTCTATTTCTACTGTTATAAAATATATACTAATTCAATTTGTACTTTGTTATAAAAAATATACCCCTCAAAATATACTCTGTTTTAAAATAAACACTCTTCTGCTACTCTGCTGTAATTAATATAAATCCTCTATTTCTACTCTGTCATAAAAATATACACCCTCAATTTTTACTCTGTAATTAGAAATGTACATCCTCAATTTGTACTCTGTTATAAAATATATACACCGTTTAAATATACTCTGGTTTAAAATAAATAAACCCTCTTTTGCTACTCTGTTATAAAAAAATACACCATCAATTTGTACTCTGTAATAAAAAATATGCAAACTCAATTTGTATTCTGTTATAAAAAACATACACCTTCTAAATATTCTGTGCTTTAAAATAAACACTCTTCTGCTACACTGTTATAAAAAATATAAACCCTCTATTTCCACTGTTATAAAAAATATACATCCTCTATTTCTACACTGTTATAAAAAAACATATACCCTCTAATGATACTCTGCTTTAAAATAAAAAAAAACACTCTTCTGCTACTCTGTTATAAAAAATATAAACCCTCTATTTCTACTCTGTTATAAATAATATACACCTACAATTTGTACTCTTTTATAAAAAACATACACCATCGAAATATACTCTGCTTTAAAGTAAATAAACAGTGTTCTGCTACTCTGTTATAAAAAATATACACCCTCTATTTCTACTCTTTTATAAAATATACACACTCTCAATTTGAACTCTGTTATAAAATGTATACACCCACTAAATATACTCTGCTTTAAAATAAACAAACACTCTTTGGCTACTCTGTTAAAAAAAATATACACCCTGTGTTCCTACTCTGTTATGAAATATATACACCTGCAATTTGTACTCTGTTATAAAAAATACGAACTTTCTAAATATAATCTGCTTCAAAATAAATATAAAATCTTCTGCTAATCTGTTATAAAATATATAAAGCCTCTATTTCTATTCTGTTATGAATATACACCCTCAATTTCTACTCTGTAATTAAAAATATACACCCTCTAAATTTACTCTGCTTTAAAATAAACACGCTTTTGCTACTCTCTTATAAAAAATATAAACCCTCTATTTCTACTCTGTTATAAAAAATTATACACCCTCTATTTCTACTCTGTTATAAAAAATATACACCCACCAGTTCTACTCTGTTATAAAAAATATACACCCATAATTTGTACTCGGTTATGAAAAATATGCACCCTCTAAATATACTCTGCTTTAAAATAAATAATCACTATTCTGTTATTCTGTTATAAATTATATACACCCTCTATTTCTACTCTGTTATAAAAATAATACGCCCTCTATTTCTACTCCATTGTAAAAATATACACCTTCTAAATATACTCTGCTTTAAAATAAACATTCTTCTGCTGTTATAAAAAATATACACCATCAATTTTTTCTCTGTTATGAAAAATATACACACTCAATTTGTACTCTGTTATAAAAAATATACACCCTCTAATCTACTGTTATAAAAAATATACACCCTCAATTTGTACTCTGTAATACAAAATATACACAATCTATTTCTACTCTGTTATAAAATATATACATTATCTAAATATACTCTCCTTTAAAATAAATAAAATGTCTTCAGCTACTCTGTTATAAAAAAAATAAACCCTTTATTTCTACTTGGTTTTCAAAAATATACACCCTCTATTTCTAATCTGTTATAAAAAATACACACCCTCTAAATATACTCTGCTTTAAAATAAACAAACACTCTTCCACTCCTCTGTTATGAAAAATATTAACCATCTATTTCTACTCTGTTATGAAAAATATACACCCTCAAATTTTACTCTGTAATTAAAAATGTACACCCTCAATTTGTACTCTGTTATAAAATATATACACCCTCTAAGTATCCTCTGGTTTAAAATAAACACTCTTCTGCTATTCTGTTATAAAAAATATACGCCATCAAGTTGTACTCTGTTATAAAAAATATATACCCTCTATTTCTACTCTGTTGTAAAATATATACACCCTCTATTTCTACTCTGTTATAAAATATATACACCCTCAATTTGTACTCCTTTATAAAGAATATGCACCCTCTAAATACACCCTGCTTTAAAATAAATAAACCTTCTTCTGCTACCCTGTTATAAAAAATACAAACCCTCTATTTCTACTCTGTTATAAAAATATACACTCTCAATTTCTACTCTGTTATAAAAAAAAATACATGCTCAAATTTCACTCTGTTATAAAAAATATACACCCTTTAAATATAAACTGCTTTAAAATAAACACTCTTCTGCTACTTTGTTATAAAAAATATAATCCCTCTATTTCTACTCTGTTATAAAATATATACACTTCCTAAATATACTCTGCTTTAAAATAAATAAACGCTCTTCTCCTACACTGTTATAAAAAACATAAACCCTCTATTCCTTCTAAGTTATGAAAAATATACACCCTCAAATTGCACTGTTATAAAAAATATACACCCCATTTCTATTCTGTTATAATATATATACACTCAAAATTTGTACTGTTATAAAAAATAAACACCCTGTAATATACTCTGCTATAAATTAAATAAACTCTTCTGCTACTCTGTTATAAAAAATAAAATCCCTCTATTTCTACTCTGTTATAAAATGTATACACCTTCAATTTGTACTGTTATAAAAAATATACACAATCTATTTCTACTTTGTTATAAAAAATATACATCCTCAATTTGTACTTTGTTATATAAATATACAGCATCTAAATATACACTGCTTTAAAATAAATAAACACTCTTCTACTACTGAGTTATAAAATATATAAACCCTCTATTTCTACTCTGTTTTAAAAGATATACACCCTATAATTTGTACTATGTTATAAAAAATATACACCCTCTAAATATACTCTGATTTAAAATAAATACTCTTCTGCTACTCTGTTATGAGAAATGTAAATCCTCTCTACTCTGTTATAAATAATGTACACCCTCTATTTCTACTCTGTTATCAAAAATACACACCCTCTATTTCTACTCTTATAAAAAATATACACCCTCTAAATATACTCTGCTTTAAAAGACAAATACTCTTCTTTTAGTCTGTTATAATAAATATAAACCCTCTATTTCTACTCTGTTATAAAAAATATACACCCTCTATTTCTACTCTGTTATAAAAAATATACTCTCTCTACATATACTCTGCTTTAAAATAAAAACTGTTTTGCTACTCTGTTATAAAATATATACCCCTCTATTTCTACTCTGTTATAAAAAATATACACCCATATTTGTACTCTGTTATAAAAAACATACACCCTCTAAATATACTCTGCTTTAAAATAAATAAAAACTCTTCTGCTAGTCTGTTATAAATATATAAACTCTCTATTTCTACTCTTATAAAAAATATACACCCTCTATTTCTACTCTGTTATAAAAAATATACGCACCCTAAATATACTCCATTTCCAAATAAACAAACACTCTTGTGCTACTCTGTTATAAAAAATATAAACCCTCTACTTCTACTGGTATAAAATATATACACCCTCCATTTGTACTCTATTATAAAAAATATACACACACAATTTGTACTCTGTTATGAAAAATATACACCCTCTAAATATATTCTTCTTTAAAATAGATCAATCCCTTCTGCTACTCTGTTATAAAAAACATAAACCCTCTATTTCTAAACTGTTATACAATATATACAGCCTAAATTTGTACTCTGTTATAAAAAAATACACCGTCTAAATATACTTTGCTTTAAAATAAACACTCTGGTGCTACTGTTATAAAAAATATAAACCCTCTATTTCTATTGTTATAAAAAATATATGCCCTCATTTTGTACTCTGTTATAAAAAATATACACCCTCTATTTTTACTGTTATAATATACATACACCCTCAATTTATACTGTTATAAAAATTATACACCCTCTAAATATACTCTGCTTTAAAATAAACACACTTCTGCTAGTCTGTTATAAAGAGTATAAACCCTCTATTTTTACTGAGTTATAAAAAATAAACACCGTCTATTTCTATTCTGTAACAAAAAATACAGACCCTCAATTTGTACTGTTATAAAAAACATACACCCTCTAAATATACTCTGCTTTAATATAAATAAACACTATTCTGCTGCTGTTATAAAAAATATAAACCCTCTATTTCTACTCTGTTATGCACAGTATACACCCTCTATATTTACTCTGTTATAAAAAATATACAGCTTCTGTTTGTACTCTGTAATAAAAAACATACACTCTCTATTTTACTCTGTTATAAAACATATACACCATATATTTCTTCTCTGTTATAGAAAATACATACCCTCTATTTTTAGTCTGTTATAAAAAATATACACCCTCTACTGGTACTCTGTTATAAAAAATATTCACCCTCTACTTTTACCCTGTTACACAAAATACACACACAAAATAGTCTGTTATAAAAAATATACACACTCTACTTCTACTCTTTTTTGAAATAAATTCACCTTCTATTTCCACTCTGCTATAAAATTATACACCCTCTATTTCTACTCTGTTATAAAAAATAAACCATATATTTTTACTCTGTTATAAATATATACACTCTCTATA
>PVKV010026473.1:0-27934 GCA_004027835.1 Alouatta palliata
TCAAAAAAAAAAAAAAAAAAAAAGCAGGTGACCCCATCTTCAAAGCAGGTAACCCCTGTCCAGGTGCATAGTCTGAGGCTGGAGGGAAACTGAGGCAGGCTTGTTCCCATTGTGTGAGGAGGAGCCAGGCAGGGGGTCCCAGCGAGGAAGCCAGGCTTTGAGGTCTGGGTTCAAATCCAGCTTCACCTCTGCCAGCCTCTGCCTTCTTACCGGTTTACGGCAGGAGGAAAAGGTGGTCCTGAATTCCCCTGGAGCATGTGCTACCCTCCTTGTCCACGAGGTGGCAGCAGCGGGCCCAGCCGTCAGTCTCCGCGGCCACCTCTCCTGGCCTGGCCCGGACACCGTGGCTAAACCCAGCCCCAAGCTAAGAGTGGGACCCCAGAGCCGGGATCCAGGCATAGAGGCGTCCAGGACTGGGGGCCCAGGTTCTGAAATGCCAGACTTATAGGAGGCAGGGGACTGTCATGCACTTCCCTGGTGTCTCCAGCAGGTGGGATACACAGTGGGTTCAATGGGACCAGGCACAGTGGCTCACGCCTGTAACTCCAACACTTTAGGAGGCTGATGCAGGAGGACAGCTTAAGGCCAGGGGTTCAAGACCAGCCTGGGCCACATAGTGAGACCCTGTCTCTACAAAAAATACAAAAATTAGCTGGGCGTGGTGGCACATGCCTGGGGTTCCAGCTAACTCACGAGGCTGAAGTGGGAGGATCCTTTGAGCCTGGGAGGCGGAGGTTTCAGTGAGCCGAGATCACACCACTGCACTCCAGCCCGAGTGACCGGGTGAGACCCCGTCTCAAAAAGAAAAAGGACAGCAGGTAACACCTGTCCAGGTGCATAGTCTGGGGCTGGAGGGAAACTGAGGCAGGTTTGTTCCCATTGTGTGAGGAGGAGCCAGGCAGAAGGTCCCAGCGAGGAAGCCAGGCTTTGGGGTCTGGGTTCAAATCCAGCTTCACCTCTGGACCAAGTGAGACCCTATCTCAAAAAAAAAAAAAAAAAGCAGAGAATAGAGACAGTGTCAGACAGCAAGGACAAAACAGATCGACACAGAGGCAAAGGACATGGGACACAGGTGGGCGGGGCAGGGACAGAGACACCCCTGCAGCGGCTACAAGGGCAGGGCAGATGGGACACGTGATCAGACAGGTGGAGGAGTGGCTGGAGAGGGAGCTGAAGGCTGGGAGGAGGCAGGACAGCCCCGGGGGTCTCATCACCCCACTGCACAGATGAGGCTCCCGGCGTCAAGGGGCGCGGAGAACAGGCTGACAGCACAGGCAGAGGGACCACAGCCCAGTCCTGCCCAGCGCCGTCCCTGTGTCCAGCCCTGGGGCGGATGCCGTGGCTGCTGTTCACACAGATGTGAGAACTGAATGAGACAGTCCCCTGCGGAGCCCAGGACGCCCTGGTACCTGAGATCGATAAAGCCACATCCTGCAAGCTGCCTTGCGCTACTGACCGTTAAACAGCTGCCCAAGGCCATCGAGGTATTAATTATTATTTTAAGATTGTTTGTTGGTTTTTTTTGTTTTGTTTTGTTTTTTTTAAAGACGGGGTTTCACCATGTCGGTCAGGCTGGTCTTGAACTCCCGACCTCAGGTGATCCGCCCGCCTTGGCCTCCAAAGTGCTTGGATTACAGGCGTGAGCCACCACACGCGGCCTTTTTTGTTGTTTTGTTTTGTTTTTGACATGGAGTCTTATTCTGTCCAGGCTGGAGTGCAGCGGCGCGATCTCAGCTCGCTGCAACCTCCACTTCCTGGGCTCAAGTGATTCTCCTGCCTCAGCCTCCCGAGTAGCTGTGACTACAGGCTCACCCAACCACGCCCAGCTAATTCTTTTTGTATTTTTAGTAAAGAGGTTTCACCACATTGTATATTTAGTAGAGGGGTTTCACCACATTTGTAAAGCTGGTCTCGAACTTCTAACCTCAGGTGATCCGCCTACCTTGACCTCCCGAAGTGCCGGGATTACAGGCATGAGCCACTGCGCCTGGCCTAGTGTGTGTGTCGTCTCCATGGCTGTCATCTGCAAACATGGAGATAGGGTCTCACTTGGTGCAGAGGTGAAGCTGGATTTGAACTCAGACCCCACCTCAGCTTCATCTCTTGCTTCCTATCTGTTGGTGGGTAGCTCTCCTCTCTGTGTGACTTTTTGTGTTTATGTGTGTGTTAGTGTGTGTCCATATTTTCCTGTTCTCTTGTGTCTCTCTGCTCTCTCCCTTGTTTTTTTTTTTTCTTGAGACGGAGTTTTGCTCTTGTCGCCCAGGCTGGAGTGCTGTGGCGTGATCCCGACTCACTGCAACCTCCCGAGTTGAAGTGATTCTCCTGCCTCAGCCTTCTGAGTAGCTGGGATTACAGCTGCCTGCCACCACCCCGCTAATTTTATATTTTTAGTAGAGACCGGGTTTCACCATGTTGGCCAGGCTGGTCTTGAACTCCTGACTTCAGGTGATCCTCCTGCCTCAGCCTCTCACAGTGCTGGGATTACAGGCGTGAGCCACCGCGCCCGGCCCCATCTCTTCTCTTTCTCTCACTTTGTTTCTCCTCTCTCTCTCTCTCTCTCTCTCTCTCTCTCTCTCTCTCTCTCTCTCTCTCTCTCTCGGCCGCTTCCCCCCGCCTCCTCCCCCCTCCCGGCTCATAGCTGAGCCTGTCCGGCAGAGCAGCGGATGTGTGGATGATTCAGTGGCTGGCAGAAACCCCGCCCTGCCCGCCCGCCAGTGTCAGTGGGGTTGGCATCGGCTGGAGCAGGTGTGCGGGCTCAGGATGGGGCGGCCACGGTGAGGAGCCCTGGACTCTCAGGTAAGCCTTTCCCAGGGGTGCCTGGGTCCTCAGGCTGTCCCCCATCACCCCGGAGCACCTGGCCCCACTGGGTGGGGCGGGAGGAGGCCTGGATGCCTAGCGCCCCCTCCCG
Source organism: Alouatta palliata (assembly GCA_004027835.1). Lineage (NCBI taxonomy): Eukaryota > Metazoa > Chordata > Mammalia > Primates > Atelidae > Alouatta > Alouatta palliata. The sequence continues at coordinate 2,909 of PVKV010026473.1, forward strand.
AGGCCCCCACTCCCACCCTGGCACCAGGCCCTGCGGCATTTCAGGGGTCAGCTTGTTTCTGGGGTTCTGGCCACTCTCCTGCCCTCACCTTCGCCTGTCCAGCCTGCACAGCCTTGGGACATCCCACGGCAGTCCCCTCACTGTCACAGACTGATGGCAGGCGAGAGTCAAAGCAGCGGCTGGCCAGGCCCGGGAGCCTCGGTTTCCTCATCCGTGAAATGGGACTATTACCCCCTACACAGGTCAGGGGAAAACGGTGAGATTACAGGCCAGGGCCCAGGTGCCGCTCCAGGTCAGGTGGAGGACCCCTCCCCTGCCTCCCGCCCAGCCCCCTACCTGGCCCTCAGCTCTGCCCCTGGGACCAGCGCTGCTCAGGCCCCTGCCACACCCGCCCGCCTCCCTCCCTGCCTCCCAGCCAGCCTCATTTGGAGCCCAAAGTTACTTGGATAAAGCAACGGGACCAACCGGGCATGGTGGCTCCTCCCAGCACCTTGGGAGGCCGAGGCGGGAGGATCATTGAGGTCAGGAGCTGGAGACCAGCCTGGGGAACATAGTGAGACCCCCATCTCTTATTTTATTTTTTATTTATTTATTTTTTTAAAGACAGGGTTTCACCATGTTGGTCAGGCTGGTCTTGAACTCCCGACCTCAGGTGATCCACCCGCCTTGGCCTCCATAGTGCTTAGATTACAGGCGTGAGCCACCGCACCCAGCCAACCCCCATCTCTTAAAAACAAAACAAAACAAAAAACCCAATACAATTAAAAACCAAACAAACAAAAAAAACAGACCCCAGAGAAGAGCCCAGTGGTTAAAGCTGTCCAGGGCTTCAAGCCAGGCTGCCCCTCCCCTACCCCAGTGTCCCCAGCCGCTGGGAGGACGGGGAGGGTGGTCTCGGAGCAGCCTTCCGGGAGGGAGGCCCAGACACTGTACCTTCTCCAGCCCAGCCCTGAGAGCTTCCCCGAAGCGGGCTCTGTGCAATCTTTGTTCATATGAAAAGTGCCCACTTCCCTTTAGTGCTATTCTGGCCTCTGCAGAGCGGTCGTCTGTGGCGATCCCCGCTCCCCACCCCACCCAGCCCTGCCGGCCCCTGGGGGCCTCCAAGGGCCCACCCTCCGCTCCCTCCGTCTCACCCCACCTGCTTTCAGAACCTGGACGGGAGAGTAAAAGTGAGAGCAAGACAGAGACACTCAGAGAGGGAGGCAGAGACACAGAGACAGCACAGAATTCATTCAGTCTGGGGGCAGATACACGACTTTGTTAAATTTTGTTTTCTGCTTTTAGAGACAGGCTCTTGCTGTGTGGCCCAGGCTGGAGTGCAGGGTGCAGTCTTGGTTCACTGCAGCCTTAACTCCTGCACTCAAGTGATTCTGCCGCCTCAGTGTCCCGAGTAGCTGGAACCACAGGCCCGTGGCACTGTGCCTGGCTTTTTTTTTTTTAGAGACAGGGTCTTGCTACATTGCCCAGGCTGGTCTCAAACTCCTGGCCTCAAGTGATCCTCCTGCCTCAGCCTCCCAGTGTTGGGATTACAGGCATGAGCCACCACTGCCAGCCTGATCCCATTTAATTAATTTATTTATTTTATTATTTATTTATTTTTGAGACAGAATCTCACTCTGTGTCCCAGGCTGGAGTGCACTGGCGCCATCTCAGCTCACTGCAACCTCTGCCTCCCGGGTTCAAGTAATTCTCATGCCTCAGCCTCCCAAGTAGGTGGGACTATAGGCGTGCGCCACCACGCCTGGCTGATTTTTGTATTTTTAGTAGAAACAGCGTTTCACCATGTTGGCCAGGCTGGTCTCGAACTCCTGACCTCAAGTGATCCTCCCGCCTCGGCCTCCCAAAGTGTTGGGATTACAGGTGTGAGCCCCCGTACCCAGCCCTACTCCATTTTATGGATGAGAAACCTTACGCTGGGGGGCCCAGGAGGCACAGGCAAGGTCTGGTCCCATGAGTCCTACCCCAACCTCACAAGCCTGGGATGAACTTGGGCCATGCTGGAGGGGTTGGGGGCGCACCTTGGGTTGGGGCCATTGAGGCAGGTTGAGATTTGGCGAGGGAGAAGGGCAGTGCCCAGGCAGGCCCCGGGCAGGAGACAGCAGAGCTTCCTCGGACCTGGAAGAGCAGAGCCTCCTGCGGTGACCTGGGTTATGCCAGTCACACAGCTGGGAAGTTCGCTTGTTCCCACTGACTCACTCAGCTTTTGCGGGGAGGCCTGGCAGCTTCTCTGTGATGGGCCCCTGACGGTGGCTCAGGGTGGCACGGAGATTCTGACTCATCTTTCTGCAGGGATTTGGGAAGACCAGGGAGGTCCTGAGGCTCGTCCAAGGCCACTCGGCTTTCAAGCTGGACAGCCCAGGTCCTGGTGGGCCTCAGGGGGAACCCCAAGGCAGGAGGGAGGCAGCCTGGAGCTCCTCCTTTTTTTTTTTTTTTTTTTTGAGGCAGAGTCTTGCTCTGTCACCCAGGCTGGAGTGCAGTGGCACGATCTCAGCTCACTGTGACCTCCGCCTCCCAGGTTCTTGCAATTCTCCTGCCTCAGCCTCCCAAGTAGCTGGGATTACAGGTGCCCCCCACCACACCTGGCTAATTGTTGTATTTTTAGTAGAGACAGGATTTCACCATGCTGGCTAGGCTGGTCTGGAACTCCTGACCTTGTGATCTGCCCACCTCGGCCTCCCAGTGCTGGGATTACAGGCGTGAGCCACCGCGCCCGGCTGGAATTCCTCCTGTTAATTCCTGTTTACTGCTCCCAGCCTCGCCTTCCCCAGCTGTGGGGAAGCCCTCACCGGTGGCCAGGGCGGGAAGAACATAGTGCAAGCAGGGTGGACACTCGGGAGTGCTGGCTCCACCAATGCCTGCCATGCCCAGCCCCTTCAGAGACCCCCACTACCCTCAACTCTGTCCCTGGCCATCTCCAGGGAACCAGGTCTCATTCTTTTTTGAAACAGAGTCTCCCTCTATTGCCCAGGCTGGAGTGCAGTGGCACGATCACAGCTCACTGCAGCCTCAACCTCCCTGGGCTCAAGCGATCCTCCCGCCTCAGCCTCCCAAGTAGCCGAGACTACAGGCACATACCACCATGCCTGGCTATTTTCTTTTGTATTTTTTGTAGAGACGGAATTTCGCCATATAGCCCAGGCTGGTCTCAAACTCTTGACCTCAAGTGATCCTCCCTGCCTCAGCCTCCCAAAGTGCTAGGATTACAGGCGTGAGCCACTTCGCCTGGCCTGGGGCTATTTATAGTTGCAACAGTTCTTGGAAGCCCACACGAGAGGGCCACGCTTCCATCCACCAGGCCACAGTGTGTGGTGTGCATGTGTCTTTGCTGAGGCCTGGTCATCACGCTGTGGTTTCAAGGCTGAGACCAGCCACAAACCAAGAAGCCAGCCAGGTGCCAGCCGGGGATTCAGGGCCCCCTCCCTACAACATTGAGTCTCCAGCTCAGCCTTGGCATCCCCGCTCATCCCCTCCCAGACACCTGCAGCAGGCCCCTAGGGCCTCGTCCCTCTGGGGATCAACTTTCTTTTTTTTTTTTTTTGAGACGGAGTCTTGCTCTGTCGCCCAGGCCATAGTGCGGTGGCACAATCTCAGCTCACTGCAATCTCTGCCTCCTGGGTTCAAGCAATTCTCCTGCCTCAGCTTCCTGAGTAGCTAGAACTACCCACGCCCGCCACCATGCCCTGCCGATTTTTTTGTATTTTTAGTAGAGATAGGGTTTCACCATGTTGGCCAGGATGGTCTCCATCTCCAGACCCTGTGATCCGCCTGCCTCAGCCTCCCAAAGTGCTGGGATTAGAGGTGTGAGCCACTGCGCCCAACCTACCTTTCTCCACCTCATGCTCTTGGGCCACCTCCTCCAAGAAGCCTTCCCTGACTTCCCTCCTCCCAGCTCTCACCACAGGCAGAATCTGGTCTTGCAGTTGTTTCAGGAATGGAAGCAACTTTCTGTAGGCAACGAATGTGATGGACAGAGCCAGGATTTAGGGCAGGACGCTATGGCCTGAATCCCATCTTTCCACTTAGCAGACGTGAGCTCTCCGGTCTCAGTTTCTCGATTTGTGAAAGGCAGTGAACTCACCTTCAAAGGGCGTTTGTCTGGATTAAGCGAGGCTGTGTGTAGGGCTGTGGGCATGCACGTAGGGGTATGTTGTGGGCCCCCAGAACCTTCCAGCATTTATCAAGGGCAGTGCTGGGCCACGAGCCAGACGTGTTGGTTTCAGGTCCTGTGGGGTGAACAAGACTGGTTCTGTCCTTGCCCAGTGCAGGAGCCCGGAGGGGAGGTGGCGTTTCCGCAGCCTGGACTCAGCTATGTGACTGTTCTGGCACAATGGGGGTATGGGGTGGGATGCCTGAAAAAGGGTCCCCTTGCTCACAGGCACCCCCCATCTCAGAACCACAGGAGGTGACACCAGGAGCCAACATGAGCTCAGGGACTGAACTGCTGTGGCCCGGGGCAGCGCTGCTGGTGCTGCTGGGGGTGGCGGCCAGCCTGTGTGTGCGCTGCTTACGTCCAGGTAGGCAGGGGTCCCGGGGGCGTGATGGACAGGAGCATGGACGGGGCATCCCAGAGACCCTGTCAGCCCCAGACCTGGCTGTGGTCAGAAAGGGCAGATGAACCTCCTGAGGTGACCCCTGAACCCATAAACTGCCCCCTGAAGACAACGGTCACATGCACCTGGGCTTTGGTTTTGCTGGGTCAGCTGCGGTGTTATGCGCCAGAGACATTGCCCCAGACGAAGGAGGGGAGGTGGGGCTGCCTGTGGTGTCCACTGTTCCAACCTCTCCTCTTCTAAAATACTCTGAGCAAATACTTTTTTTTAAATGGGGTCTCACCATGTAGGCCAGGCTAGTCTTGAACTCCTGACCTCAGGTGATCCACCTGCCTCGGCCTCCCAAAGTGCTGGGATTACACATGTGAACCACCACGCCCAACCTTTTTTTTTTTTTTTGGAGACAGAGTCTTGCTCCGTCGCCCAGGCTGGAGTGCAGTGGTACAATCTCAGCTCATTGCAACGTCCGACTCCTGGGCTCAAGCAATTCTTCTGCCTCAGCCTCCCAAGTAGCTGGGACTACAGCCACCTGCCACCACGCCCAGCTAATTTCTGTGTTTTTGGTAGAGATGGGGTTTCGCCATGTTGGCCAGGCTGGTCTCAAACTGCTGACCTCAGGTGATCCTCCCACCTTGGCCTCCCAAAGTGCTGGGGCCACCACACCTGGCCCCAAATATTCTTTAATATCAGGTGGCTGGTGATGATTGACAGCTTGGCCCCAAGTGCTGCTGGGAGAAAGGCACGGCGGGGAGTATCTGACCTCAGTTCGCAGCTGCTCCCGGACCCTTGCTAATCCTGGCTTGTTTTTGCAGGTGCAAAGAGGTCAGAGAAAATCTACCAGCAGAGAAGTCTGTGAGTTGCCTTGATGTCCCTAGCCTGGTGCATTCACGTACCCTGGGCATGGGTGTCCCCAAGGGAATTCCTGGCACCCCCGTCCTTCACCCCTTCACTCACCTCTGTGCCAGGCTCTAGCCAGTCCCTAGGCATCAGAGAAGGGAGAGGAAGTGCCCAGCCACTCTCCAGGCTCTGCTGCAGCTTGGGTTGGGGGGGCTTTGGGAGGCGGGGATGCCTGGGCTGTGGGCTAGACACTGTTCAGCTTGCCTGTGAAGCCCTCTAGAAGTCCAGGCATCTGGCCCGGTGTGGTGGCTCATGCCTGTAATCCCAGCACTTTGGGAGGCCAAGGTGGTGGATCACCTGAGGTCAGGAGGGCACCTGTACTCCCAGCTGCTTAGGAGGCTGAAGTAGGAAGATCACTTGAACCCGGCAGATGGAGGTTGCAGTGAACTGAGATTGAGCCACTGCACTCCAGCCTGGGCAACAGAGTGAGACTCCATCTCAGAAAAAAAAAAAAGAAAAAAATAGAAAGGAAATTAGAAGTCCAGCACCTGTGTCCTCAGCCTTCCTTCCTTTGACTCCAGTCCCCCAGGGCTAGTGCCAGGGGGGCAGACGGAGGAATCTGCTCTCCCTGTGGAATGCGAGAGACAGAGACCCTGGCACAGAGAGAAACATGAACGTTGTTGGAGACTGCCCTGGGCTCAGGGGAGGATGTTGGCAAGTCGCTCGGGGGACCAGGGAAGGACTGTGAGAAAGACAGACGCAGGGAAGGGCAGGGGGTTAGATGCTGTGGACCAGGGGCTGAGGCTGAAACCCAACACAACCCGGGCACAGGGGCAGTGGCCACGGGTGCCCTTGGATTAAGAGAATGATTGACTGGCCGGGCGAGGTGGCCCATGCCTATAATCCCAGCACTTTGGGAGGCCGAGGCAATCGGATCACCTGAGATTGGGAGTTCGAGACCAGCCTGACCAACATGGAGAAACCCCATCTCTACTAAAAATACAAAAATCTGCGTGTGGCGGCACATGCCTGTAACCCCAGCTACTTGGGAGGCTGAGGCAGGAGAATTGCTTGAACCCGGGAGGTGGAGGTTTTGGTGAGCCGAGATCATACCACTGCACTCCAGCCTGGGCAACAAGAGTGAAACTCAGTCTCAAAAAAAAAAAAAAAAAAAAATAGAATGATTGACTGCAGGCTCAGAGAACCCGGAGGTCCATGTGCACCCCCGAGCAGTCACTCATGACCCACCCACGCATGCACGCACACACACACATCCTTCCTCATTTCCTTTGCAACCGAAAAACCACAGTGAGATTTGAAAATAGAATCTTCCTATCCTTGCTGACCGTGGGCCAGGCCTAGACCTTTCTGCGTCTTTCTGGCCACATGGTTTCTAGCCTGCCTGCAACCTCCCCCAGCGTCCCCCACGCCCTTGACTCCTCAGACTCGTCCCCTCTCCCCTCTTCCCTCAGGCCCTGCCCACCCTTGGCCCCACGATTGATCTTAGAGCCATAGAGGGTCAAGGCCAGACCACCATAGGTCCCCATGTGGGAGGTGGGAGGTGGGAGGGGGGCTGTTTGGTCCCCTCCCTGGAAGGCCTTTGCCTGTCTCCATCTGCTACCTTGGTTTGGTTCGGTCCCACCGGCCTGTGTGAAGTGGCTGCTGTGAGCACAGGCCCAGCTCCTGTGTTGCTTCTCCCAGGAAGCCATGTCTGACTCTCTCCTGTGGATTTAGGGTATCTCTCCTAAAGGATGTCACCCTGAGCCCCAGTCCTCCAGGAGCTCCTGGAAGGTTGGGCCAGGTACCCATTTTGGTTCAGAGGAGGAGCCCCAAAACCTGCTTTATTTTATTATTATTTTGAGATGGAGTCTTGCTCTGTGGCCTAGGCTGGAGTGCAGTGGCGCGATCTTGGCTCACTGCAGCCTCTGCCTCCCAGCTTCAAGCAATTTTCTGCCTCAGCCTCCCAAGTATCTGGGATTACAGGCGTGCACCACCATGCCTGACTAATATGTTTTTTTTATTTTTAGTAGAGACAGGGTTTCACCATCTTGGCCAGGCTGGTCTTAAACTCCTGACCTTGTGATCCATCTACTTTGGCCTCCCAAAGTGCTGGGATTACAGGTGTGAGTCACCACACCCGGCCAAAACCTGCTTTAATAATGAGTGAATCCATTCCATCACCTGTAATGATGGCTTCTATTTTTAAGAGTGCCTCATGATCCAAGATGGCAGCTGGGGCACCGGCCCTCATCTCTGCATTCCCAGCAGTAGGAAGTAAGAAGGAATAAGGATACAAAGGGTGTCTCCCAGTTGCCAGTGCCCCCCCTTTAAAAAGATTTATCGGAAATATCAACAACCTTGGCTTGAATCTCATTGACCAGAACTTAATCTGTGGCCACGCTTTGGTGCGAGGAAGGCTAGGGATAGTCTTTTTACTTTGAGATGGAGTCTCATTCTCTCTGTTGTTCAGGCTGGAGTGCCATAGAACGATCTCAACTCACTGCAACCTCTGCCTACCTCAAGTGATTCTCCTGTCTCAGCCTCCTGACTATCTGGGATTACAGGCACACGCCACCACACCTGGCTAATTTTTTGCATTTTTAGTAGAGACGGGGTTTCGCCATGTTGGCCAGGCTGGTCTGGAACTCCTGACCTCAAGTGATCCGCCCACCTCGGCCTGTCTCAAAGTGTTGGGATTGCAGGTGTGAGGCACCGAACCGGCCAGGATAGCCTTTTACATGAGCACAGGCTGTCTACATAAAAATCAAAGTTTCTTCTGAAAGGAAGAAGGGAGATCAGGCGATGGCTGGGCACTTAGCTGTGTCTGCTGAGCCTTGAACTTGTCTTGCAGTTATTTGGGGAAGTAAATGGTGGGTTTGAATGTCCCCAGAGCGTGTGCTGTTTTTTGGAGATGGAGTCTCACTCTATAGCCCAGGCTGAAGTGCAGTGGCATGATCTCGGCTCACCGCAGCCTCCACCTCCTGGGTTCAAGTGATTCTCCTGCCTCAGCCTCCTGAGTAACTGGGATTACAGGCACCCACCATGCCTGGCTAACTTTTTTTGTATTTTTAGTAGAGATGGGGTTTCCCCATGTTGGCCAGGTTGGTTTCAAACTCCTGACCTCAAGTGATTCACCTGCCTCGGCCTCCCAAAGTGCTGGGATTACAGGCGTGAGCCACCGCGCCCAGCCGCGTGTGCTATTTTAAGGAATTGAAAACACTCCCTGGCACCAGCAGGTGGGAGGCGGCCTCTTTGTCACTCCTGGCTGAAATAATTTGCCCCAAGTCACCGCTGGGCCCCTGAGCAGGTCTTTATTCACCCTCATGCCCCAGGATCTCAGGGCTGCCTCCCCAGTCCTGTCCACAGACCCCTCTGACCATCTCCAGGGGCCTGGGACCCCCCCAGCAGGCCCTGTTGAGGCCATGTTGGGAATGGGGCTGCTGAGAGTGGGGCTCCAGCCCAGGGCCCTGTGTGAGCGGTGGGCGCCCAGTGTGTGGAGGGACCAGAGAATGGGGGTGGCAGGGGGAACCAAGAGTTTGAGGCTTGAAAGGGCAGCAGTTCCTCCCCACTGTCGCCCGGGTCCGTCCCTCCGCTCTCCCTCCTTGTCCCCATCCATCTCTCTAGTCCCTGTGTCCTCGGGCTGTGGGAGGCCAGGCCTAGGCTCAGCACAACCCTTGCGTTTCCAGGTGTGAGGACCAACAGAACTTTACGGGGTCCCAGACCTACTCCTGTGAGTCTCCAAGGGTCCCGGGCTGGGCTCTGGGTTGGGGGTGTCCTTGTTAAGTTCTCTCAGTTCCCATCGCCCTGACACTGTGGCCAGGCCTGATGTGTGGGCGGGTGATGGCGTGAGGGGCTGGGCTAGCCTGGGGGCCCAGCCGACACACTTCCTGTCCTTCGCAGTGGTCGGGCAGGCATGGCCAGGACCCCTGGCAGACACAGTACCCAAAAGGTAGGTCACAGCCCCCAGGAAGTGACCTGGGGGCCCCCAGGTGGTGAGCCCAGGCCAAGACCTCCCTCCCTCCCTCCCCCGGCCCCAGAGCCCCAGGGATCAACTATGACGGTCCCACCAGGGATACGAGGGGATGTGTCCTGGGGTCCCTCTCCCCTACAGTCCCTCCTTCAACCCCCCTTCCCCCTCCTTGCAGGAAGGACAAGCTGCTGCAGTTCTCCCCCAGCCTGGAGGGTGAGTGGCACAGGGCAGGGACAAGGACAGGCCTAGCCAAGCTAGGACTAAGGCCAACACCTGGGGGGTAGGCCTCGTGCAGTGGCGGCTGTGGGGCCAGGGGAGGCCTCCCCAGCAGAGACACACAGGCTGGGCAGGGCGGCCTGGCCCAGGGAGGGTGCGCACCCGTGCATGCCCCACAGAGGGGACAGGGGGCATGGCAAAGGCTCAGATCCAGGAAACACCTTGCTCCGCCTTGGGCTGTGGAGCCCGAGCTGGGTGGAAAGCCAGGGCTGGGGAGCAGGCGATGAGCTGGGCCTTTCCTTCTTCCAGATCCAGCATCTCCCAGGTACCAGAACTTCAACAAAGGTAGGTGGGCTCCCGGGGAGACAGGGCGGCCACGGTGGGGCTGTAGCCTAGGGGCTCAGGCCCGATTCTCACCTCCCCACACAGGAAGCAGACACGGGTCGGAGGATGCCTACGTGTGAGTGGCCCCACCTCTCCCTCTGCCCCACCTGCCTGCCACAGCCCTGGGCTTCCTGGTCTAGGAACTGCCTCTGGCGCTAGAACTCGGCATCCAGGTTCCCCTCCTTCTCCTGGCAGGCAGGCCTTGGGTGGCACTGTTGACTCTCAGGTGACCCTGGCTTTGTGGGCCCGGACTTGGCCCTGCTCTGGGACACGGGGTGTCTGGGGCGGGGGATGGAGATTCATTCAGCATCACCCAGTCAGAGACGCTGCAGGACACCCAGGACCCCTCAGCGTGTTGCATCATCTCACAGATGGGCAAACTATGCGGGCTGGCCTCAAGTCACATGGCAAGGTGGCTCGCCAGGCGCGGTGGCTCACGCCTGTAATCCCAGCACTTTGGGAGGCTGAGGCGAGCGGATCGCCTGAGGCCAGGTGTTCGAGACCAGCCTGGCCAACATGGTGAAGACGTGTCTCTAGAAAAATATAAAAATTAGCTGGGCATGGTGGCGCACACCTATAATCCCAGCTACTCAGGAGGCTGAGGTAGGAGAATTGCTTGAACCCAGGAGGCGGAGGTTGCAGTGAACTGAGATAGTGCCACTGAACTCCAGCCTGGGTGACAGAAACTCCATCTCAAAAAAAAAAAAGGTGGCTCCAGCCAGGCATCTGATCCCTCCAGCCTCCCCGGTGGCTCAAGGGCTCCAGGAAGTGGGTGTGGGGGAATCAGAGGGGAGATCCTGGCAGAGTCCCCACGGCCCCCGAGAAGAGGGGTGGTGGGAGCAGCCCTGGCCTCACCGCCCCCTATGAGGCCCCCCACCCACCCTCCAGCCTGTCCGGAAACCTGTGCTGTGTCTGTTCTCTTGGCCAGAGACCCCATTACCATGGAGTATTACAACTGGGGGCGGTTCTCAAAGCCCCCTGAAGGTGAGGCGGAGGACTAAGCTGGAGGCGGGGGAGGAAGTGCTGTGGGAGCTCGGGGCAGAAGCCACACTCTGGGCAGGAGAGGAGGCTGGGCTTGGGTTCGGGTGAATTGGCAGAGAAGGGTCGGTGGACAGGAGGAGGCTGTCGCTGCAGGTGGGGGCCAAAGAGGGCCGAGGGACGGGCAGGTCAGTGCAGGAGCTGTGGGCACAGGGCGTGGGAGAGAGGAGTGGGCCACAGGGGCAGGGAACTAGAGGGCTGGCTTGGGGAGGTTGGGGGAGGCCAGGCCCCTGTCAACAAGGACTGAGCATCTCCTGATGAGCCCAGAGATACCATGGATGGTGATCCCTGCAGGCTGAGAACACCAGAGCCTTGGGCCCTGAATGCTTTTGCTGTATAGAAACGGCAACTGAGAGGCCAGGCGCGGTGGCTCACACCTATAATCCCAGCACTGGGAAGCTGAGGTGGGTGGATCATTTGAGGTCCAGAGTTCGAGACCAGCCTGGCCAACATAGTGAAACTCTGTTTCTACAAAAATACAAAAAAATTAGCTGGACATGGTGGTGGCACATGCCTGTCATCCCAGCTATTTGGGAGGCTGAGACAGGAGATTCACTTGAACCCAAGAGGTGGAGGTTACAGTGAGTGGAGTCATGCCATTGCACTCCAGCCTGGGCGACAGAGTGAGGCTTCATCTCAATAAAAAAAAAAAAAAAAGAACAGCTGAGGAGTAGGTGTGGGCAGTGCGTGCTGAGACGTGCAGGGGCTCTGGGCTTGAGTCCAGCTCCTTGACCTGGCTCCTACCTGGGCCATGCTGGTGTAGGTGTTCGGGGGTCCTCTTCTGCCCCCACCACTGCCACGTCCATTTTTTTTCATTTGAGATGGAGTCTCCCACTGTTGCCCAGGCTGGGAGTGGCTCGATCTTGGCTCACTGAAACCTCTGCCTCCCGGGTTCAAGCGATTCTCCTGCCTCAGCCTCCCAAGTGGCTGGGATTATAGGCTAATTTTTTGTAATTTTAGTAGAGACGGGGTTTCACCATGTTGGCCAGGTTGGTCTCAAACTCCTCACCTCAGGTGACCCTCCCGCCTTGGCCTCCCACAGGCGTGAGCCACCTTGCCCTGCCAGCAGTGCTCATTTCTTAGAACCCCGTCATTACTGATGGACATCAGGCGGGGCATCGGTCAGAGCCCAGCTTCCCCATTACAGGGCCAAGATGGGGTGCCAGGCTCAGAGATGCCACACTCAGCCTGGGTCCCTGAGCAAAGCATCCCCAGCTGGCCCTGCCCTATCTGGAAGAGTCCAGCACCCTCCCGGCAGTGCCTCTAGGGAGAGCTCCTAATTGCGCCATAGAGATGAGCCTCTGAGCTGCCCCCTGCCTCCCTTCCTCTGTCCAGCCACCCATCGTGGGCCTGAATTGCAAGCCTCTCCCCGAATGCCCCCTCCCCAGTGCATTTGGAGGGGCTCTTAGAAGACAGAGAAGGACGCTTGGCACAGTGACTCATGCCTGTAATCGCAGCACTTTGGGAAGACTGCTTGAGTTTAGGGGTTCGAGACCAGCCTGGGCAACATAACGAGACACTCTATCTACAAAAAATTTTTAAGTTAGCTGGGCGTGGTGGTGCATGCCTGTAGTCCCACTACTCAGGAGGCTGAGGGGTGGAAGGATCACTTGAGCCAGGAATTGGAGGCTGCAGTGAGCTATGACTTTGCCAGTGCTCTCCAGCCTGGGTGACAGAGCGAGACCCTGTCTCCACAAGAAGAAAAAAAGACAGAAAAAGAGCTCAGGGCTCAGGGAAGAGCCTGCAGGGTGCCAGGCCAGTGCCCATTAGGAAGATCTTCCAGGAGGCTTGAGGTCCCTCGGGCACCCAGAGATCCCAGGCTTGGCGGGAGAGGTCCTCTGCAAAGGCAGGGCAGGACAGATGAGGGAGGATGAGCCAGGCCTTTCAGAGTCCACACAGCCCCATGCCCGCTCCCCTCTCTCCTGCAGATGATGATGCCAATTCCTACGAGAATGTGCTCATTTGCAAGCAGAAAACGACAGAGCCAGGTAAGGCCACCCAGCCAGGGGCAGGCTGGGGCCGGGAGCAGCAGACCCCCTCGGCCAGGTGCCCCTGCACTCCCCACTGATCAAAGGCTGCCCCACGTTGAAGCCTGAAGGCTCTTGGATCGCCGGGTGTCTTTGGGTAGAGCCTTGCCCCCATCATCCTCAGAGGAGGCTCCATCGGCTCCTGGCACCTCAGTGGGACTGAGCCCAGGGGGTCCTATCCTCCCTCTCTGCAGGTGCCCAGCAGGAGGGCACAGGTGGCCTCTGGGGAGAACACAGCCCCTTGCCAGCTCTGAAGACTGGTGCCACCTCCAGTCCCTGTCCCTCTGTGCCCCCGGAAGAAGAGGAATCCGAGGATTATCAGAACTCAGCATCCATCCGTCAGTGGCGAGAGTCCAGGAGGGCCATGGGTAGGTGGCCGGGAGAAGAGGACGCAGGGTGGTCAGTCCACTTTGGGCAGGCTTGAGGGACTGGCCTGGAAGGGCGGGGCTGAGAGTGGGCTTTCCTCCAGCCAGTCCAGCAGACCCAGAAGTGACGCCTGGGGTGCAGGAGCAGCTGCAGAGACCTTGAACCATGCATGACGGCCCTCAGCAGCTGCCCTGGCCTCTGGGGTGGGGTCGGGTCCTCCCAGGCAGGGCGCATCCTCAGAGGCTTCATCGGCTCCTGGAGCCCCAGTGGGACTGGGCCGAGGGGTCCTATCCTCCCTCTCTGCAGGGAGGACCTCATCATCACTGGGGGTGGAGTCTCCCTCTCTTGCCCAGGCTGGAGTGCAGTGGCACGATCTTAGCTCACTGCAACCTCTGCCAGCTGCATGCATGGAGTAAGGCGTTCACCTCCTCTCAGAGCAGGACGATCTCTGGCAAATCCGAGATGGGACAGACCCACAGCCAGGACCTGTCTGGCGTGGCATTTCCCACAGGCTGTTTTGTGGAGTCTGGGGGTCTGAGCCCGGCAGCCCTCTTGGGGGAACAGTCATGGGTGTGTCCATGTGAACCACTCGATGACCTGTCTGCCCACTGGTCTGCAGGGCAAGTCCAGAGAGAAGCATCCCCTGGCCCAGCCGGAAGCCCAGAGGAGGAGGATGGGGAACCGGATTACGTAAACGGGGAGGTGGCGACCTCAGAAGCCTAGGATAGACCAAGAAGGAAGGTAGGCCCCTGCTCTCCAGCTGCTGTGGGCCAAGGGTTGGAGGTCTCCCAGGCTGCAGGACCCCCAATCCAAGGGAACAGCCGAGTGTGTGGGTGGAGGGGCGATGGTGGGGGCTGTGGGGTGCACCCATGGGTGCTCCCAGGGGGTAGCTTGGTGACTCTGCTCCTCTGTTCTGGGTCTCCCTCGGAACGGAGCCCCTCCCCTGCCGTTCCTGCCTGGCTTTGGTCCTGCCCAGCGTCCGTGGGACTAGAATACAGCAGTGGCAGGCCTGGTGAGGTGACACCGTGGCCAGGGGCATCAGGCAGGGAATTCTGGTGACCTGAGGGGCAGAGGAACGGGCACCGGGTGGGTCTCCCTGCTCCACCTCCTCCTCCTAGCTTCGACCTTGTACCAAGTGACGACCTCCTAGAACCTAGTTCTTCACTTGGTGCCCCCTCCTTTTTCTTTTTTGAGATGGAGTCTCCCTCTGTCGCCCAGGCTGGAGTGCAGTGGTGCCATCTCGGCTCACTGCAACCTCCGCCTCCCAGGTTCAAGCGATTCTGCTGCCTCAGCCTCCTGAGGAGCTGGGACTACAGGCGCACACCACCACGCCCAGCTGATTTTTGTATTTTTAGTTGAGATGGGGTTTCACCGTATTGTTCAAGCTGGTCTCAAACTCCTGACCTCAGGTGATCCACCCACCACAGCCTCCCAGAGTACTGAGATTACAGGCATGAGCCACTGCGCCCGGCCAGTGCCTACCTCTTAGACAAGATGTCGCACATACGATAGGGTGCAGTGGCCCACACCTATAATCCCAGCAGTTTTGGAGGCCGAGGTGGGCAGATCACCTGAGGTCAGGAGTTCAAGACCAGCCTGGCCAACATGGTGAAACCCCGTCTCTACTAAAAATACAAAATTAGCCGAGCATGGTGGTGGGTGCCTGTAATCCCCGCTACTAAGAAGGCTGAGGCAGGAGAATCGCTTGAACCTGGGAAGCAGAGGTTGCAGTGAGCCGCGATCACACCATTGCCCTCCAACCTGGGTAACACAGCGAGACGCTGTCTCAATAAATTAAAAAACAGACAGACAACACATGGCACACAAAGCCTCAGCGCAGCAGGCACTGGGCCGGTGCTGGAAACAGGAGGTGGGGCAGTGGGAGTGGTAACAGGAGCCGAGGAGCCGCCACAGGCCAGTGAGATGGTGTCACGCTAAGCACTCACACGTATACCATTTCTCGGCACCCAAAGCCACAGAGCAGTTAAGCCACCTGCCCAAGGTCACATTTTGGGGTAAGGGGAGGAGGAGATGGAAGCCCCTGTGGTCAGACATCAGAGCCCAGGCTGTGTCTTCTGCTTGGGAAGCAGGATAAACCCCAGAGGGCCTTGAAGGATGCCCAAAGTCCCCATCTGGGAGACAAAGGCCGTTGTCCCTGCGGGCAGGCTGGAGGGTTGAAACCACAGGGAACCTGGGTAGTCAGGAGTCTGCCCCAGAGGCAAGTGCAGGAGTGAGAGCAGAGTGTGCAGGGCCCCACATAATTCATTCAGCCAGTATCCATGGGACCCCTGCTGGGGGAAGGTCCTGCTTTAGGCACTGGGAACACCGATATAAACAAAGAACAGGAAACCCGTTCCCTTAGAACTTACATTCTAGTGGGAGAGAGGAAACAGATAGGGCTGCACACACTGGTCATGCCTATAATCCCAGCACTGTGGGAGGCTAAGGCGGGAGTATGCTTTGAGCCTCGGAGTTTGAGGCCAGCCTGGGCAACACAGCAAGACCTGTCTCTACAAAACCTTTTTTTTTTTTTTTTTGAGACAGAGTCTTACTCTGTCACTCAGGCTGGAGTGCAGTGGCACAATCTCAGCTCACTGCAACCTCCGTCTCCTGCAAACTCCTGCCTCAGCCTCCAAAGTAGCTGGGATTACAGGTGTGCACCACCATGCCCAGCCTCTACAAAAACTTTTAAAGTTAGCCAGGCATGATGGTGCGTGCCCTAGAGTCCCACTGCTTCGGGAGGCTGAGGTGGGAAGATCACTTGAGCCTGGGAGGTCAAGGTTGCATGTGGGTAACAGAGCAATAAATACCGTCTCAAAAAACAAAACACTTAAAACTTAGCTGGGCATAGCGCTGTGCGCCTGTGGTCCCAGCTACTTGGGAGGCTGAGGCAGGAGGATCGCTCGAGCCCAGGAATTCAAGGCTACAGTAAGCTATGATTGTACCACGGTACTCCAGCCAGGATGACAGAGTGACACCCTGTCCAAAAAACAAAAAAACAAAAATGAAAACAAAAAAAAAAACAGATAAAGACAGGGCATGTCCACTGGTGGTAGGTCCGGCAGAGAGAAATCAAGCAGGGAAAGGGGGCAGGAAGTAGGATGGGGTTGTGGGCAAGACGGGGTATTGCAATTTGAGGAGGCCAGGGAAGCCTTTTGGAGCTCCCTTCCTCACCCTGTCGGTGGGGGAAGACATCCAGGCAGAGGGGACAATGGAGGCCCCAGGGTGGAGTGAGCCCCACAGGTCTCAGCAAAGCCAGGGGCTGGGGAGGAGCAGGTTAGGGGAGACGGATGGAGGCCGAGGCCGGAGGTGGGGAGGCTGACGAGGCAGGGCCAGAACTCGGGGTTTTACTGTGAGATGTGAGGGAGGGAGGGAGATAGAAAGGTGGTTTTTTGTTTGTTTTTTGAGATGGAGTTTTGCTCGTTTTCTAGGCTGGAGTACAGTGGTGCAATTCTGCTCACTGCAACCTCCACCTCCCAGGTTCAAGCGATTCTCCTGCCTCAGCCTCCCGAGTAGCTGGGATTACAGGCGCCTGCCGCCATGCCCAGCTAATTTTATTTTGTAGTTTTTTGAGAGAGTGGCAAGAGATGGGGTTTCACTATGTTGGCCAGGCTGGTCTCGAACTCCTGAACTCAAGTAATCTGCCTGCGTAGGCCTTCCAAAGTACTAGGATTACAGGCGTGAGCCACTGTGCCAGGCCATTGTTTTTAGTAGAGATCAGGTTTCACATTAGCCAGGCTGGTCACGAACTCCTGACCTCAGGTGATCCACCCACTTCAGCCTCCTAAAGTGCTGGGATTACAGGCTTGAATTACCGTGCCTGGCTGGTTTTTTTTTTTTTTTTTTTTTTTTTGAGAGACAGGGTATTGCTGTTGTCTGGCTGATCTTGAACTCCTGGGCTCAAGCAATCTTCTGGCCTCAGCCTTCCAAAGTGCTGGGATTACAGATGTGAGACACTATGCCCAGCCAATGGGAAGGTTTTGGACAGAAGACCAGCTGGATGTTTTTAATTCAGTTTCTCTGGCTGTTGGGCAAATGGGTACTGGGAGAGTGAGGACAGGAAGTCCAGGAAGGACCCCGGCACTGGTGCCATCTGGGCCAGGGGTGGCAGCAGTGGAGACAGGTGAGCAACACGGTGAAATGCCATCTCTACAAAATATACAAAAATTTGCCAGGTGTGGTGGTACACATGTGTAGTCCCAGCTACTTGGAGGCGAGGTGGGAGTCTAGCTCGAGCCTAGGAGGCTGAGCTGCACTAAGCTGTGACTGTACCACTGCACTCCAGCCGGGGCAATAGAACAAGACCCTGTCTTGAAACAAAAACAAACAAAAAAAAGAGGTCAGGCATGGTAGCTCATGCCTGTAATCCCATCACTTTGGGAGGCTGAGGTGGGCAGATCACCTGAAGTCAGGAGTTCGAGACCAGCCTGGCCAACATGGTGAAACCCCATCTCTACTAAAAATGCAAAAATTAGCCAGGTGTGCTGGTGCATGCCTGTAATCCCAGCTACTCGGGAGGCTGAGGCAGGAGAATCACTTGAACCCAGAGGGTGGAGGTTGCAGTAAGCCGAGATCCCGCCATTGCACTCCAGCCTGGGCAACAAGAGCAAAACTCTATCTCAAAAAAAAAAAAAGAAAGAAAGAAAGAAAGAAAAGAGGCTGGGTGCAGTGGCCCACGCTCGTAATCCCAGCTCTTAGGGAGGCAGAGGCAGGATAGCTTGAGCCCAGGAGTTCAAGACCTGCCTTGGCAATATAGTGAGACCCCATTCTCCACAAAAATGAAATAAGCATAAAAAAGAAAAGAAAACAAACCCAGTGATTGATGGATGGGTTGTTCTCAGCCAGCAGGCAGGCTCAATGCTGTCCCCAAACCCGTGGCTCTGGGTCTCAGAACAAAACACTGATCAAGGCAAACCTCATTCTACAAACTCTTTCCTCTTCACTTAAGGAGCCAAGGCAAAGAGCCCAGAAGACCACTGTGGTCCCGGACCTGTCGCTGCCTTCCAAGGACCATTTCCCAGAGCTATTCAACTTTCAAGCCCACTGCAATCACAGTCGGGGAAAGGACAGTTACTCGTGGGAGCTGCAGCCCTGCCACCAAGCCATCTCCCGATCCGGGCTTTGCGGGGCGGGCACCTGGTGCCGAGGGTAACCTGGCTCTGGGTGTGGACGGATGCCCAGGATTTAGGATAAGCTGTCACCCTGTCCCTGTAACCAAAACCATTCCCCAACACTGGTATCTGCATCCTTTTTTTGGCTATGAATTTGGATTCCTAATTGCTACTGTTGGTTGCTGGGGTTTTCAAGGATAAGCTTGGACAGTTAACTTATAGAGGGGAGCCATATGTAATATTCTGGATTTAGAGATTTCTGTCTTGTCTCTTAGAAAGCATTACACGTAGTTGATCTCAGCATCCCGGTTAGGCGGGGCCCTGGCTCTCTGTTTCCCTAGTGGGGACCTCCCCTTCCTCTGGGCCTCAGTTCACTTAGGAAGAAATGAGGCTGCTGCCATCTTTATGAGCTTCCAGTGGAAACGTCACTTGCGAGGACAATAATGTAAGTTAGAGTCCAGAGAAGCGCGACCAGAACGGAGCGGAGTAGGGCTTCTCCACGGCCCTGAATCCTCCTCTGCTCCAGGGCTGGCCTCTGCAGAACCGACTGGACAGTGATATGACTGTCTCATGGGAAGAGCGTGGGCCCGAAGGGACCTTCCGAGTCAGAAATGCTGCCAGAAAAAGTGTCTCCTCCAACCGAAACATCACAATAAAACCATTTTAGTTTAAAAACTGTGATTATCCTGTGTCCACTTTCCCCTGGTTTTACGATTCAGGTTAAAAACAAACCTTTTAAGGGGCCAGGTACGGCGACTCACACCTGGCATCCCAGCATTTTGTGAGGCTGAGGCGGGAGGATTCTTTGAGCCCAGGAGTTCAAGACCAGCCTGGGCAACATAGCAAGACCCGTCTGTATAAAAAAAATACAAAAATCAGCCGGGCTTGCTAGTGCATGCCTGTAGTCCGAGCTCCTTGGAAGGCTGAGGCAGGAAAATTGTTTGAACCCAGGAGAAGGCTGCAGTGAGCTGTGACTGCACTACCGCACTCCAGCCTGTGCAAGAGGGAGACCTTGTCTCAAAAAGCAAAACAAAACACAAAACCTTAAAGGAATGACAGCCACAGCTCTTGTTTAATAAAAAGAGACCCTGGCCGGGCACAGTGGCTCACGCCTATAATCTCAGCACTTTGGGAGGCCGAGGCGGGTGGATCACCTGAGGTCAGGAGTTCAAGATCAGCCTGGCCTACATGGTGAAACCCTGTCTCTACAAAAAAATAAAATAAAGAGACCCTGAAAGCATCAGGGCTGCAGATGGGACCTTGGTCCCCAGGTCCAGGCGTCTTTCTCGGATAGCCCAGGAATTCTTCCCTTGAGAAGAAATTATCATGACAAGTTAGGAAATCAGAAGAAACATCTAGAACCCAACTGCTGCCTGCCTGTTACTTCACACCCTGAAGTCCTGATTGCACAAGCTCAGGGGCAAGTTTCTTTTTTTGATGGGAGTCTCGCTGTCGCCCAGGCTGGAGTGCAGTGGCGCCATCTTGCCTCACTGCAATCTCCGCCTCCCGGGTTCAAGCGAATCTCCTGCCTCAGCCTCCTGAGTAGCTCAGATTACAGGTGTGTGCCACCATGCTTGGCTAATTTTGTATTTTTAGTAGAGATGGGGTTTTGGCATGTTGGCCAGGCTGGCCTCGAACCCTTTGACCTCATGTGATCCGCCAGCCTTGGCCTCCCAAAGTGCTGGGATTACAGGCATGAGCCACTGTACTGAAATGGGCCAGGCGTGGTGGCTCACATCTGTAATGCCAGCACTTTGGGAGGCTGAAGTGGGAGAATCACTAGAGGCCAGGAGCATGAGACCAGTCCCAGCAATATTGCAAGACCCCATTTCTTTTTTTCTGAGATGGAGTCTCGGTCTGTAGCCCAGGCTGGAATGCAGTGGTGTGATCTCAGCTCACTGCAACCTCCACCTCCTGGGTCCTGGTTCAAGCAATTCTCCTGCCTCAGCCTACCGAGTAGCTGGGATTACAGGCACATGCCACCATACCCAGCTAATTTTCTGTATTTTAAGTAGAGACGAGGTTTCACCATGATGGCCAGGCTGGTCTTGAACTCCAGACCTTGTGATCCGCCTGCCTCAGCCTCCCAAAGTGCTGGGATTACAGGTGTTAGCCACTGCATCCAGCATGAGACCCCATTTCTACAAAAAATTAAAGAATTAGCTGGGCATCGTGGTGCATGCCTGTAGTGCCAGCTACTCAGGAGGCTGGGGTGGGAGGGTCACTTGAGCCCAGGAGGTCTGAGACTGCAGTGAGCCATGACTGGCCCACTACACTCTAGCCTGGGCGACAGAGCTAGACACCCTATCTCAAAAATCAAATCAAAACCAGAAAGAAATAGTATCTTACCAAAAAAAAAAAAAAAAAAGGCAACTCTACAAGTTAATATGAAATTCTCCGGGGAATTCTACAGCAAGCGCAAAGAGCGCGCTCTAGAACACAGGAAGGGCGTCACGGTGTTTGCCCAAGGGCCGCGCTGTGCTTCTCCACTCTGTGGCCCTCTCTGAAAGGCTCACCGCCTGGCCATTCTGAGAAGTCGGTCTAAATAGGAAATGACAGCAAACCCTGCCCTTGCCCCGGGGAAGTGGTCCCTTCAGGCTTCTGGAAGAACTGAGGTGAACTGAGTTTATACCCAGGCAATGTGTGTAACAAAAATAAATAAAAGATTAAAATAAGAACTGAGATGAGCTTGTGGGTCTACGATCTCATCACCTTTCCTAACCTGTAGGCTGCCAGGGCCGGCAGAGACAGGAAGCTGGTTTTCCTCGAGGCTTCATGTGGTCACTTTATTGCCAACAAACAAGGCAAGGCACGGCACAATCAGCTACAATGTCAGCTTGCACACCGATCAGGTACCGCCCTCAGCTTCTCTGGGTCTTTCTGCCCCATCACCGCGTCACTGAGGCAGAGGCTGAAATGCAAACACTGGTGGGGCTCAGATGTCCCACAAGCAAACATGAAAACCACGGGAGTTTAGTAATTTTTTTTTTTTGACATGTAGTCTCTTGCCAAGCTGGAGTGCAAGGGTGTGATCTTGGCTCACTGCAACCTCCACCTCCTGGGAAAAAGGGATTCTCCTGCCCCAGCCCCCTGAGTAGCTGAGATTACAGGCGCTCGACACCACATCCAGCTAATATTTGTATTTTTAGCAGAGACAGGGTTTCTCCATGTTGGTCAGGCTGGTCTCAAACTCCTGACCTCAGGTGATCCACCCGCCTCGGCCTCCCAAAGTGCTGGGATTACAGGTGTGAGCCACCATGCCCAGCCAGCCATGGGAGTTTAAAGGGCAGTCATGCTGGCTCCAGGCTAAGGCAGCATTTTTCCCCCATCAGAAGACCGAAGCTCTTGCATCTCAGCATAGGGCACCTGTAAGTCAGTCAGCGAAGTCTCTGCTCTAACTGGCCACCGGGGCCATTGTCTTCTGACACAGCCTGGCCAGGAGGCCTGCCATCTGCAAAAGGGAGTTCACTCCTTCTGCTATTTTCATATGAGTGTATCCAATTTCCTGAAAAACAAACCCATTCAAATCTGGTTAATAAGTGGGGGAGTTCTTTTTTAAAATCTGAACTAAAAAAATAAAAAAAACAGAAACAAACTGAACTAATGGTTTGTTCAAAATCAGCACGAGGAATTCAAACTCCAGCTGGAAAATGAATGCTAAGATGCAATGAATTATGTTTACCTAAAGTTCAATTTATGTCTTCAAAAGATGCTGGTAGTACTCTCTAAGATACTGTTAAGAAAATGAGGTGGGAGGAAAAAAAGGCCCTGCTAGAGGAAAGTATTTATCAAACATATATCTGATAAAGAACTCCCATCCAGACTATATAAAGAAATCAAAAATTCAATAATAAAGGCCGGACACGGTGGCTCACACTGTAACTCCAGGACTTTGGGAGGCCAAGGCAGGAGGATAACTTGAGCCCAGGAGTTCAAGACCAGTCTTGGCAACACGGAGAAAACTCATCTCCACCAAAAATACAAAACCTGGCTGCTCTCTAAATAAATAAATAGATTAAAATTAAAATTAAAAATGGGTAGATTTGAAAAGATGTTTCTTTCATCAAAGATGATTCTGGATGGCAAACAAGAACATAGAAAATGCTCAGATATTCATTAGGGAAATGCAAATTGAAGCCACTATGAGACCTATCACATGCCTATTAGGTTATATTTTTTAAATTTTTTTGTTTTTGAGATGGAGTCTCGCTCTTGTTGCCCAGGCTGGAGAGCTGTGGCGCAATCTCGGCTCACTGCAACGCCTGCCTCCCAGGTTCAAACAATTCCACTGCCTTACTCAGCCTCCTGAGTAGCTGGGATTACAGGCCTGTGCTACCACACTCAGCTAATCTTTGTGTTTTCAGTAGAGATGGGGTTTCACCATATTGGCCAGGCTGGTCTCAAACTCCTGACCTCAAGTGATTCACCCACCTCAGCCTCCAAAGTGCTGGAATTACAGGCATGAGCCACTGCATCTGATCATTACACACCTATTAGAATGGCTTAAAAACCAAACTGAGCACTCCACGTGGTGGCTAGGTTGAGGATCCTCTGGAATGTTGGTGGGACGCATGCGCTAAGCCACCTTGGGAAACAGTTTGGCAGTTCCTTATCAAGTAAAATATACACTTACCATTGGCCCAGGCAATCTCACCCCTGGGAATTTACTTAGGAAAAATAAAAACTTAACATTTGCATTCACACTAATCCATATATGCAAATGTGTACAGTGGCTTTATTCACAGCCACCATAATCTGTAAACCCAAATGTCCTCCAGCTGAACAGATGAGCAAACTGTGGTACAGTCACACAGATGAGCTACCTCTCAGTGATAAAATGCACTGAATTCCCGCCTGCAATCCCAGCACTTTGGCAGGCTGAGGTGGGTGCATCACAAGGTCGAGTTCCAGACCAGCCTGACCAACATAGTGAAACCCCATCTCTACTAAAAATATGAAAATTAGCTGGGTGAGGTGACAAGCACCTGTACTCCCAGCTACTCAGGAGGCTGAGGCAGGAGAATCGCTTGAACCCAGGAGGTGGAGGTTGCAGCGAGCCGAGATTGCCCCACTGCACTCCGGCCTGGGCAACGAGAGCGAGAAACTCCGTCTCAAAACAAAACAAAAAAAATCAATCGACTGACGAGAGAGCCTCAAATGAAGAAAATCAGAACTGGGTGAAACAAACTTGGCCCTCAGGACAATCAGCCACGCTGATACAGTGTGGTCGTGTGTCCCCTCCCAATCTCATTTGGAATTTGATCCCCAGTGTGGGATGTTTGGGTCATGAAGAAGATTCCACGTGAATGGCTTGGTGCCCACCCCAAGGTAATAAATTAGTTATGGTTCCATTAGTTCCCTGGAGAGCTGGCTGTTCAAATGAGCCTGGCGCCTCCCTCTGCTCTCTCGACAGGTGATCTCTGCACGCACAGGCTCCCCCTGCCCCTTCCAACATGAGCAGAAGCAGCCTGAACCCCTCCCTAGAGGCAGATCTGGCCTCATGCTACATGTACAGCCTGGAGAACTGAGAGCCAATCAACCTCTTTCCTTTCTAAATCACCCAGTCTCCGGTATTCCTTTATAACAACTCAAGGGACTAAGACACATCCTCCCTCACACTGCAGTTGGGAACCAGTGAGAACCTTCTAGGTGCCAGGCCTGTGAGCAAACAGAGAAAGCCAAGCCCACCGTCTTCTTTTTTTTGTTTTGAGACAGTCTCGCTCTGCCGCCCAGGCTGGAGTGCAGTGGCGCGATCTCAGCTCACTGCAACCTCTGCCTCCCGGGTTCAAGCAATTCTCCTGCCTCAGCCTCTCAAGTAGCTGGGATTATAGGCACGTGCCACCACACCCAGGTAATTTTTATATTTTTAGTAGAGACAGGGTTTCACCACGTTGGTTAGGCTGGTCTCAAACTCCTGACCTCAGGTGATCTGCCCGTCTTGACCTCCCAAAGTGTTTGGATTACAGGCGTGAGCCACCACACCCGGCCACCATGACCCATATTCTTGAGGAAAGCGGCATTCCTAGACTCTCACTGACCTTGATAAACTCCAGTTTCAGGTATTCTGCCATTTGGAAAGTTTTACACACTCGAAAGATGTTGCCAATGATATCTTCTGGTGAGTAGCCCAGATGCCACAGGTGAGCGAGAATCTAGACAAAGGAGACAGGGGAGGCTGCTTAACAACTTGAAATTGCAAGAAGCCATGTGATTTTGAGACTCACCACAGCTAGTGGGGCATGCCTTTCAGGTTACATGGGGGCACCTCAACTGATTTTCCTGGCAGATACAGAGACAACTTTGCAAATGTATTTTTGTTTTGCTTAAATTTTTTTTTTTTTTTTTTTTTTTTGAGACGGAGTTTCGCTCTTGTTACCCAGACTGGAGTGCAATGGCGTGATCTCGGCTCACCGCAACCTCCGCCTCCTGGGTTCAAGCAATTCTCCTGCCTCAGCCTCCCGAGTAGCTGGGACTACAGGCACGTGCCACCATGCCCAGCTAATTTTTGTATTTTTAGTAGAGACGGG
>PVKV010026474.1:0-27939 GCA_004027835.1 Alouatta palliata
GCCTTAACAAACCCTATCAGGAAAGCAGACAGGTACCATTTGACCTAAGAGTAGTCCCATGCTAGTCCCTTTAAGTAGTCTGAATCTACCCTCTTCGGAAAAATATCGACCCTTTCTGCTCACTCAGCCCAAGCAGAACACTAAGAATGAGGATTCCAGCTTGCTGGCATCATGCGTTATATCAACATTATGTTAATTAACTGAAAAGCCACACATTGATTTTTCTTGAGAGGTTCTAAGGATCAAATATCAAGGCACAGAGTCAGCTAAGCCTAATTTACTAATGGATTTTTAACTTACATGGAGAAAAAAGCTTCGAGGGAAAAGCAATTTTCCATGTGCCAGAAGAAAGGAAGGACTTACCTTGTTCAATTGATTTAGAGAATTTCCACTTCTAAGAAAGCCAAGAAAATATGTTTATAAGCAAATATATTTCTACATCAAATATTGTTGTAGAAAAGGTCTAATGGA
Organism: Alouatta palliata; assembly: GCA_004027835.1. Taxonomy (NCBI): domain Eukaryota; kingdom Metazoa; phylum Chordata; class Mammalia; order Primates; family Atelidae; genus Alouatta; species Alouatta palliata. The sequence goes on from PVKV010026474.1 coordinate 472, forward strand.
AAGAATCATTCTTAAAACATGAACCCAAGTTCAACTAATATTGAATATCTGGGAATGGTGGATCAGAATGGGCATAATTCATCAAACTTGGGCACTGAAATCTATTCTGTCAAGGCTTTGAACAATATTATATATCAAAAAGTATTATGTGCTTATGAAATGCTTATGTAGTTAGGAGTAAAAGGAGGATTCTTTCCAATAACCTAATATAATAATACTGTGCTAGACACTGGGACCTGAAAATAAATAAGACATGTTCTGTACTGGAACTCAAATATAATAAAAGCAATCACTGGAAGTCCCTTTAGTGAATGGCAATAGGTAGAATTTAGTGATTGGACTGTCCAAATTTCTCCCTAGACACCTCCTTTTACTCAAAGTCATTACCATCATCCCTTACGCTGGTATCCAAAAACCACAGTAGAGTGGGGGCACAAAGAGTGTAAAAATTCCAGTTACAAAACTATAGTCTCTATCAACAAACAGGACACATCCCTGGTACCACAGTCTCAAAAATTTTCTCCAGCTCAAAAAGATACCAGGAGTTTTTTGTGAACATATCATGACCTTTCAGCAGGCTTCCTATCGCTCTAACACTGTTGTCTTGCCATACTTGTGTCACTCCAGTCCCAACTGAGGGAAAGTTTCCTTCCCAGCTTTGTCAGAGACTGCTATGATTCACCAGAACCATTTCCTCTTTCCCCACAGCACACAGTTATACTACATTTCCCAGCTTCCTTTGCAATTACATGGCCATGTGATTGAGTTCCAGCCAATAGACTGTGGGAGGAAGTGATGATCACCACTTCTTGGCCAGGCCCATAAAATCTCCGTGATCCCCTGCCTTCTTTTTCTCTTCCTGGTTGTCAGTGCCTGGGGCAACTTTGGAGGCCACAAGTTGAAGATACCAGAACGTCTGTCAGCCTGGGTGGAGCAAGGTCTTCCCTATCACCTATCATCCCACCACCCAGTTCAAGATCACTACTGCCACCCACCAGTGGGTCTGGGTAGTTTATCCATTACGGCCAGAGGTATATAGTGAAACATGAGTTTCAGGATCCTTCACTTTCACGGCTCCTTTCAAAGAACATGGAAAAGGCCCTGCCAATGAGCTCTGGTAGTGGCCTGGGGCATTTTTGGAATCTGGTTAAGGGAAGTTTATTTTAGATTTTTTAATGGGATCTATTTATCTAGATCAAAATCACTTCCAGATACGTTATTACCCTAGCTGTACCAGTATAGAAATGGCTTCCAGGAATTCTCCTCCTGCCTTTTTTGCCAGTTCACCTGGCATCCAGACGTGAAGGAGCAAGACCAGCAGCTTTACCTCAACATGTACAGGTTCTATGGTAGCAGGGAAACATATAGTATGAAAAGTAGCATGTCAGAAGCTTCTTTGTGGAAATATCTTGAAATCATAAGACATGTAAACATCTAAGCAGGGAATTTGCCTCTCATCAATACTTAGTAAAAGCAAAGATTGTCTCTCTGTTTCTTACAAAAATCACCCAAAATATAATTTTTCAGAATTCTTGTGTTTGTTGAGGACCTGCTGTAGGAATGCTACAAAGAGTACATTGTTTGCATTGTTCTCATTTATTTATTCATTTTAACAATCAATAATTGAGAATTGATTTTGATTAATCATCCTAAAAGAAAGACCAAATTATGTTTTCATTCTCTCTAAAGAAATTGATATTATAAAATCATTGTCATATAAAGAGATGATTAAAAGGCATACCAACAAAGAAAGGGAGGAAAGAAGGTATTAGAGAGGTATGTCATATCCTTAATAAAAATGTTATTGCTTTTCTGAGCTTTGTAATATTTGTCAGATTGCTAATGTAATTTATTGTGATTTTTGTATTATTGTAAAGAAATATTCACTTTAATATCAAATTCTGTATTTGTAATTGTGTATTCTTTTTTCAAAGAAAGCCTGCAACATTTTATTAATATAATCTTTAGGCCCCACCAAACCTAAGTCCACCCCAACACAGCAGCTAGCATCACCCTGCAAACATGCCTTCTGCCCTGCCCAGTCACCAGGTCTATCCCTGGAGATGCCCTAGGGCAACTGCTCTCACTCCTAGTGCCCTAGGGCATCTCCAGGGATAGACCTCTTTTCTTCCTCACACCAATTCCCTTCTCTCAAGGAATATCGTGAAGGTTCTTCGAGACTGAGTTGGAAGGCAATATGAAGACACTTTCTCATCTGTACTTACAACAATTGCTCCCTTCCTTTCAACCAGCATTCCTGGACTCAGAACGATCACCTTTGTTCTAACTCCCCGTTAGACATGGCACCAATTGTTACTCTTGGGAGCCAATTGTCAGATTCAATCAAACCACTCAGTGTGCCTCCCGTGAGCTTGTCAGGCAAGTCCAAACTGGCCAATCTGCCAGTTAAACCCCCAGACATGCCCAAATACATCTGAAGCCACAGCAGTTACCCAGTTTGGCCATGGCTTCAAATCTTTCTAGCCAAAAAGTTCTACTAGGTAATGAAATTGCACTTGGTCTTATGGAAATGTGAGCAGGATTCTTCCCCATGTTATAGATAAGGGAACTGGACTTTGGAGAGTGTAAGTGACTTTCTCACAGTCACATAAGTCACAAATTAAGTGCCGAAAATGAAACTTTCTGTCTCTAGAGTGTGTGTTCTTGCAACTAAGCTCCTCCGTGTTCCCTGGGTCTGTTAAGATGCACAGCACTGACTACAGAAGGGCCTGGCAAGGGTCTGAGGATGCTAAAACATTAACACAGCTGTAGAGAGTTTTCAGGAGATTCAGAGCTGTATTTTTCTTTAACAGGAAAAAAGGGGTTGGCACCTTCCACCAGTAATAAGCATGAAGTTGGCTATTTCTTCTCTGACCCATACAATCTTCAACTGAGAGTAAATCAAGTAGATGGCCCTATAATGCTTTTCTGCTTAAATAATCCTCGGTAGCATACAAACAATACAACAACAAATGCCCTCTTTTTCCATACCATTAATATCCATGGTTCACAAAAACACCAATATGCAATCAAAGCTACTATTCACCTACATTACAGATTAAAGAGTGATTTCTGGCCAGGCGCGGTAGCTCACGCCTATAATCCCAGCACTTTGGGAGGCAGAGGTGGGTGGATCACTTGAGGTTAGGAGTTTGAGACCAGCCTGGCCAACTTGTTGAAACACTGTCTCTACTAAAAATACCAAAATTAGCTGGGCATGGTGGTGGATGCCTGTAATCCCAGCTACTTAGGAGGTTGAGGCACAAGAATCGCTTGATTGAACCGGGAAGGCAGAGGTTGCAGTGAGCCGAGATCATGCCACCGCACTCCAGCCTGGCGATAGAGCAAGACTCAGTCTCAAAAATAAGTAAATAAATAAAAATAAAGAGTGATTCCTAAAGCGATTGCATAAAGTGTACTTGAAAGAAGGGTAGGATGAAAGGAGCAGATCTGATTTTAAACAAAAAAGACTGCTATGGTCTGAATGTGTTCCCCAAAATTCACGTGTTGGAAACTTAATCTCCAGTGCTGCAATGTTGGAAAACGGGGACTTTTCGGAGGTGTTTGGGTCAGGACTCTATCCTCCTGAATACAGTAATGTCATCCTAAAAGAGCTTACAGGAGTGAGTTCACTCTCATGTGCGCTTCTGCCATGGGAGGTCACAGCATTCATCCTCCCCCTTTTGCCCTTTCACCTCCGCCACCCGAGGATGCTGCAAGAGGGTTCTCACCAGACTCCCAACCTGCTGGTGACTTTCCAGCCTCCACAACTGTCAGGAATAAATGTATGTTCCTTGTAAATTATCTAATCTCGGATATTATGTTATAGCAGCACAAAATGGACAAAGAGACTGAGCAGCTTTAATCTATCAGCGGCATAATTCACCGCAAAGGAGATGACTCTGGCTTGGGCACATTTCTTGACAGATCTCTGGTTGAGAAGGTGAGCCTCAGCCCCACTCTACTGCTCCCAGGGGCCACCTAAAAGCAAAAGTGCAACTGGAAAAGAGCTGTGTGTCTGCATATGAAAATAACAGGATGTTAGGGGTTGTTCACTGACAGCTTGAGAGACTGGGCTGAGGTGTATGAGGGAACCAGGAAGGAGGAAGGAAGAGAAATAGAAGAACATTCTGGAGGAGAAGAAAGGGGTTATAAGTAGAAGGTGAAGTGGGAGATGGTGGCTCAGTAAGAAATGCCCTGAGTCAGGAAAAGGCGTGGAATCTTTAAGACACAGAAATTGACAATTAATTAAAGATTTTTCTTGCAGCACATTGCATGGTTATCACCTTGAACCCCCTCCTCTCCCCTAAAGCTGCCAATAAAGTCTGTTCTCCACAGCAGCCCTTGCTGGGACACTTTGGGGAGAAGGGTTGGGCCCTGCATGAGAAGTGCTATCCAAGAAGAGAGGAGCCTTAGGAGGCGAGATAGCTGCTTTCTGATGGCTTCCAGGACTGAGGCTTCTCTGACAGTCTGAGGAACATCAAGAACACTTCCAGAAACATACGTGATGGAGACTCAAACCATCTAATCTGGATACTAAAGGATAACCAAATAATTTTGCAGGAAATGAGGATGTCTGAACTGCATATGCCTAATAATCAAATGGCTCACTAATAAGACTGATGTCTGTCTTCGAGTCTTAGCCTGAATCAAAAGACATTATGCAGGAACAGAAGCCCAGAGATGTAAAAGACTAAGAGAACTGGCTAGTGGCAAGACGAGGGTTAACTCAAGCGATCTGCCTCTGTCTGTTCACAGCCCTTCCCAGAACACCGTCTGTTACTGCCGAATTGTGTCTCCCCAAAATTCATGTGTTGAAGTCCTAACCCTCAGTGCCTCAGAATTTAACTGTATTTAAAGACAGGTTCTTTAAACAGGTAATTAAATTAAAATGAGGTCATTAGGGTAGGCCCTAACCCGATATGACTGAAGCCTTTTATAAAAACAGGACACAAACATGTACACAGGGAAGACAATATGAAGACAGGGAAGACACAGAAGAACACAGCTGTCTATAAGCCAAGGAGAGAGGGCTGGAACAGACCCTTCCCTCCTGGTCCTCAGAAGAAACCAACTCTATTGTCACCTTGGCCTCAGACTTCCGGCCTCCAGAACCATGAGAGAATAGATTTCTGTGACTTAAGTACCCCCAATCCATGCCCCTTCCAATCTGTGACACTTTGTTACGGCAGTCTCAGGAAACCAGCATGCCCTCCTGTCTCCTGTGTGGTCGGTAACAGAAGTGCTGCCTCCACATGCCAAAGTGACAAAAGAAAAATGTCAAACTACGAAAAAAAAATCCTGGATTCATTTGCATTTTGCATCTTGAGTAATTTGATCCACCAACAAACTGGATTTACTCCATATGTACAAAGCATTTTTGCATAGAAACTTGCAATTTCAACAAATAAAACCATATTGCAGGCTAAGCACAAAAATGAAAACAATCTATGCTCTCTTTTGCACTTGTCTCCAAGAAAGCAAAATATTTGCATGGTTTAGGAATAAAAAATATTTATTTATTTATTTTGTATTTCATTTAATAGTTAATTCTGTATTTCTAGAGATTTTTACATGGTGTCTAATTCTGTGAAAACTAACTCATCACCTGGCAGCTTAGAGTAGTGTGGAATAGTGGCAGTGTGTTCTCTGCCATATTGTCAAGATGTTTGTTGGTTATGGGTTCATATTATTTATGTCTGCACTTTAAAATTAACCTAGGTATTCATCATGAGTTTTTAGGCTTTGTCAATATCAAAAAGACAGTGTAAGAAGGAGAGGGTACCCATAGAACAATACACTTGGCACAACTCTTATTGAATTTTAGCTAAAAGGAAACGTGGTACATGACTCAGAAAATGTATAAATTTGCTGGGCACGCTGGCTCATGTGTGTAATTCCAGCACTTTGGGAGGCCGAGGCGGGTGGATCACGAGGTCAGGAGATCAAGACCATCCTGGCTAACACAGTGAAATTCCTTCTCTACTAAAAATACAAAAAAATTAGCTGGGCATGGTGGCATGCACCTGTCGTCCCAACCATGCAGGAGGCTGAGGCAGGAGAATCACTTGAACCCAGGAGATGGTGGTTACAGTGAGCCAAGATTGCACCACTGCACTCCAGCCTGGGCAACAGAACGAGACTTTGCCTCAAAAAAAAAGAAAAAAAAATTCAGAATATATAAAGAACTCCTGCAAATCATAAAAAAACAAAAATCACAAAAGAATTTCAATTTGCTAATAAACATATGAAATCAGCAACTTTATTAGTAACCAAGAAATGCAAACTGAAACCACACAAAATATTTTCCACTCACCCAAGTGTCAAAAATTAAAAACAATGCTATGTTAGCACTGAATGGTAGTTTAAGGCAATACGGCTCCAAAATTGGGAATACTATATGTTATCATAGATTCCATTTTAAAAATGAGGCATCTGATGCTTAGAGACATGAAATGATTCACTCAAAATTACTTACTGTAATAGCTACTCCAGAACAGTGGCCTCCTAGCTGTCAGTTTAGCCTTGGAAATAAGAGCTATCAGAGTGAAAATTTTTGGTGGCATGCTGTAATCCCTGAAACAGCAAGACCTACCATTCTACCCCATTTATCCTTGCTAGTAATAGTGTTTGTACATTACTTTATATAACAGATTATGGAAATGGAGAATTCAATTTTTCTGATCACATATATAGATCTATACATGCTGTGATGTACATATAAATATAGGTGACAAATATGTTATATATGTGATGTATAAATATATACATCACAGCATGTATAAGTCTATATATAAATCACTGTGATTAATCATTCTGCGAAATAGCTGTATCAACCATTACATGAAAGTATGTATCCAAAGTATATAGAAACGTTTTCACTTTTAAAAACTACATTTTTAATAATTTCATAAAAGGTCATCACATGATAGGATATGCCATAATTTATTCAACAAATCCTCAACATTGGACATTCGGTTGGTTCTTTTCTTCCTTACTCATGCTATTTCAAATACCATCTTGATAAACAAATAAATCTATATTCACTGGTTATTTCTTTAGGATACTCATTGAAAAGTAGAATGCAAACCAAAGGGTGAAAAGGTTTTTTAAATATTTTGATCTATATCAGCAAGCTCCTTTTCAGAAACGTTATGGAAACAAACACACCCACCATTAATATCTAAGTGTTTTCATTTTTAAACAGATAATGTGATTGCAGAAAAATTTACATTTAAAATGTTAGTGTGTTATCTATTAGTGAAGTTATACATTTTTGCAGGCTTATTAACCCATTTGTGTTTTCTCTATGTGAGAAAACACTTCCTCTGCCAGATTGCTTTCAGAGGTCTCAGTGTCTTTTCTGGCCATCTGAATACACTTTTTAGATATTTAAAAGATTTGCTTTTGTTCATCATATTCGTGGCAAATATATTTTTCCACATTTTGCCGACTTTTTACTTTTTCATTGAGGAGCTTCTCTGCAAGACCAATAGCTCTGTGCTCTGTTCATCTGTAGCAAATTCTTCTCCATCCCCAGTGTTGCCATTATGGGTCCAGGTTCTCAGTTTCTAAATATCATCTCACCATAAGAGCCTTATAAAGATCGCCTTAGCTACCTCTTTCCTCCCAGACCCATCCTGCTTCACAGAACTAGATTTCTTATCCTAAAACCCTTTTCAACCATTTTACGCATAAAAGACATGAGTTGCTTACAGGCAGTATGAATGAGTTCATGCTGATGCACCTGCCTTTGCTTATACAGAGGATCGATATATTTTCTACCTTTGTCCAGATTAAGCGAGAGTAACAACTTAATTTATTCCAGATACCTCTATTAAGGACTCACTGAATCCCAGGGTTACTTAAGCAGATTTTCCAAAACTTGTCTCTGTTTTCAAATCCACCTATTGGTTGCGTCAAAGAAGCTATTCATTCTCATTAACTCAAATGAAAACCTTTTCTTTCCTCATTACTTTCTTCTCAAACAGCACGAAAGACTTGTCCTGCTCTGATCTGTCCTTTTCTCAAACCAGTGTGTTTGTTTTTTTCAAAATAGCTAGAAGAAAATAATTCAAATATTTTCAGAATAAAGACAAATATTTAAGATGAAGGATATTCCAATTACACTGACATGATCTTTCCAAATTATATGAATGTATAAATTTATCATATAACCCCAAAATATGCACATCTATGATGTATCAATAAAAATTTTTACATCAAATTCATCTTTTTAGTTCCACATCTAAACAGCTAATCAAAGGCACTCATGTGCTTGGATTTCTTCACCATCTCTCTTCACTGTTCTTGAGAATAGACTATAGTTACGTGTTTTGCCAAACATCAGAGACACACTGTCTCCTTTGGAGGGTCGTCTCTAGGTCATTCTCATGAAAGGAGGGAGTTCAGTTGAAGTGACTGTGACAGCCAGGGAGCTGGTCTCAAAATAAAATGAGTCCCTGGGGTCAACTCACCAGGGTGCCTGTGAAGTGTCTACAGAAGCAAAAAAAAAAAAAAAAAAAAAAGTCTCTTCAAGGACAGACATGGAGTTGGCAGCAAGGGTCCTTCAGATGAATGTCCCCTACTCTGCAGCCTGTGACCTCTACCTCTCCACAGACAGTGTCTGAAGGGGTCATCACCCATGCTTTCACAGTGGAAGACACAGACTTTTCCAGTTCCCAGAAGAATGTAAGGCTGGGGCATAAGTGTCCTCCAAGTTCATTATCCTGTCTCTTCCGTCTCCAGCCCCTCACAATTAGGGTACAGGGGGAGGGTCTGACTAATAAATTTGAGTCATATAACCTTCCGAAAATGCTAATGAGAAAGAGTAGGGCCCCAGGAAGCATCAAAATGCTGACATGATTAGGGATGTGTTTGAACCTGTGCAAAGCAATATGGCATATTTATCAGGCAATTTTCCAAGCATGCTGGGTCTCCTTGAAGATGCAACAAACACATAGGCTTCTGGAGATCAGACTCTTGTGCTTAATGGCAAGATTGTTTTAAGTTTCTTTTGCTCCCCTAGCTCCTGCTACAAGTTGACCAAGGAGGTACAAATGTCCTTCTTCTTTGGAATTGGTTTCTTTAGGAAGGAATGTTAACAGGGCAAGAACGTCAATGATTAACTCTACTTTCTTTCAGCTCTTCTTTGCTTTAAGTGCTTCATTCACGCTTTGCTCGTTTCCTGCCTTTACTCCTTTCTTGTTCAAGCCATTTTCCACCATCTCACAGAATCACAGAACTTAGAACTGGGCAGGACCTTGGAAACCAACCCAGCTGCCTCACTGCACAGATAAGAAAACTGAAGCCCGGTAAAGTGAAACACATTGCCCCAGATTACACTTCCAGAGAGTGGCAGCCTGCTCCACACCCAGAACACCCTTGCCACCATCCAGCACCAACCAGAGGAGCAGCCAGCACAGCTTTCCTGACCGCTGTCTGCTCTGCATTCCCTCAGCACCTTGAAGTCTGCGTGGCCCAGAAATCAATGATGGATGGGAACACAGTGACAGGACAGAGTCCTGCTCTGTTTTACAAATCAGAGCAAAAACAAACCCGCACCTTGGACAGGTCCCAGAAATCCTCACAGTCTGCACCCTCTGGTTCCCCGCTTCTGAGGCTTCTAAGTGATCCTCAGGCAGGGAAGCGTATTTTGCACAGAACTCAATGATAAGTTATGTGTTTTTCTTAAAGAATCCAGAATATTATCCCTTCTTCATCCTCCCCTTCAAGCCAACAGAATATACATGTGCACATACAGTTTTTTGAGATGGAGTCTAGTTCTTGTAGCCCAGGCTGGAGTACAGTGGCGTGATCTTGGCTCACTACAACCTCCACCTCCCTGGTTCAAGTGATTCTCCTGCTTCAGCCTCCCAAGCAGCTAGGATTATAGGCACGCACCATAATGCAAGGCTAATTTTTGTATTTTTAGTAGAGACAGGGTTTCTCCATGTTAGCCAGGCTGGTCTCAAACTACTGACCTCAAGTGATCTGCCCAGCTTGGCCTCCCAAAGTGCTTGGATTACAGGTGTGAGCCACTGCGCCCAACCATGTGCATATATTTTTATAAACAATGATGGCAAAGCAGAGTGGCTAAAATCTTGGGGCTCTGAAGTAAGACAGATTGGAGCTCAAAGTCTAGTTCTGCCACTTACTAAGTGGGTGACTTTAGATAAATCATCGTCTCTCTTATGCCTCCATTAGCCCCTCTACAATGAAACGGTAATAGCTATACCTACTTCAGTAGGTTGTCAGGAGAGTTTATGAGAACCCATATGTGTGTGCTACAGAACATCTGTGTACACACGCACATCACAACTATATAAACCACTTAATACAGTTCCTTATGCCAATGTTCAGCAAAGGCTAATCATGATTATATTTATAAAACTAAAAATGTCAGACCTTATTATTCATCCATCTAATTGGTTTATTGCATAGACTAAAATCCATGGGGAACAAGGATTTCCTAACCACAGCTTTCAAAAGTACTCCTTGAAATACCTCCTCTCCTCTTCTTGAGAGCCTCTCAGCTGCAAACCCTTTTAGCCATCTGTCCTACTCAGAACAGTTCCATTGTAATAGTTAGGACTTACTTTCTGGCTTCAGAATGTTAATGCTCCTCTAACTCCCATTCTGAGCCTACCTCTTCACCAGCCCAACCTGATCCTAGAATCCTGGACCTGTACTTGCTTCTCTCACCTGACTCTTCTAGAGGTTCCCCCTTGGGGGCCTCCCTCCAGGCCCCAGCACTTCCCCTAAGCTTTTGCCACATTACTCCTTAAATTCCCTTCTTCCAAGAATTCTAGGATTTTGCTGAAATGGGCTACATCTACCTGGTTGGTGGAATGAGGGTTACAAGACAAGCCTGGTGATTGTGTCCTTAAAATGGGATCTTGGCCGCCCCCTGGCTGCTGCCCTGTGAAGCAGAGGTGCGTGAAGCAGAGGTGCTTGGACCTACGGTCCTCATCTTCAGGGTATTAGGCAAAGTCCTAAAGCAACAGGAAATGCCCCATTTCATATCATGTCACATGTGTTTCTTCCGGGCACCAGATGCAAAGGAATGCTTCTCTGTGAGCGCTAATGCGGTTCTTCCTGGGTAGCTCTAGGGGGACAGAGACCACAAACCTCTGTTTCCTATGAAAGATGAGAAAGGGAAGCAGGAAGAGTTGAAGAGTTTCAGCCTTTGACTCAACCCCATCACTGTCTGATTTTTGCGGCCTCAGAAATTTCTTCCAACCTAACCCATTACACAGAATAAATCTCTGAATATCTTGTTAATCTTTTAGGATAGCCTGGGATGTGTACCAGGAAATGGCTGCATGCTTTAATGATCCAAGTGTTTGATGCAATTCATATGTGTGTAAAGTACTGCCACCATCATGGGAACCACCTGAGCATCTCCCAAAGTAAGAACACTTTTTGTTCATTCATTCATTCATTCAACACATGTTTATTGTTTACTATGTGCCAAATTTGGGGGCTAAAACAGAGATAAAGATGATGATAAATCCATGACAGAGCTAAGAGATAGTTCAAAATGATAGAGCTCATAGAACTCTTAGAGTCAGACAACAAACTAATAAATAAATCATTGCAAATAATGAGGAGGAAATAAGGAATTGCTGCTGTAGAGGATGATGTGAAAACCTACTTACATATAGTTACAGGGAATGGTATTAGATTGATGCAAGAATTATTGTGGTTTTTGCCATTGCTTGAAAGTTTTTGCCATTACATTGAAAGTAATGTCAAAAGCCACAATTACTTTTGCACCAACCTAATACTTAAGCTGAGAGATTACAGAGGGAATGCCCAATGACAGGGAGGGGTGAAGGAATTCTAGGCAGGGATTTCAGTATGCACAAAAGACAGAGGAAGAAACGCAGTTGGCCTGCTTGAGAAACTGGAAAACTGTGTGGCTGGAGCACAGTAAGAGACAGTGGAGGGCTATGGAGGAGGCCAGGTGGGCAAGGTCTTACAAATGATGGAAAGGCATGTAAGTCTTTCCAGGTAAGGCCTGTAAGTAATGATGTAAGTCTAAGTGCAATGGCAAGCCAGGGCTGGGTTTTAAATAAGGGGAATTTCCTAACTTGCTTTTAGACATTGTAGTAGGATAAATGGTGGCTCCCCCAAAAAATATTATGTCAAAGTCCTAACTCCCAGAACCCATGAATGTGACCTAACTCCCAGAACCCATGAATGTGACCTTATTGAGAAAAAGCATCTCTGCAAATGAAATCAAGTTAAAGGTCTAAAGATTAGACCATCCTGGATTAAGCAGGTGGGCCCTAATCCAATAGCAAGTGTCCCATAAGAAACAGAAGAGAAGGCAGACAGAGAAAGGAGGCCACGTGAAGATGGAGTGCAATCGGAGCAATGCAGCCACAAGCTGAGGAACGCCTGGAGCCAGCAGAAAATGGAAGAGGCAAGGGAAGATTTTTCAGAGCCTTCAGAGGGAGCATGGCCCTGCCGACATCTCAATTTTTGCCTTCCAGCCTCCAGAACCGTGAAAGAATGAATGACCGTTGTTTCAAGCCCCCCAGATTGTGGCATTTTGCGATTGCAGCCCTAGGAAATGAACACAGACACCACTGAAAACTGGCAGCTTCCGCTGAGCCCCCTCGGAGTGTGGATGTTGGAGACTTGGCAAGTAGTTCGGAATTCAGCCGTAGGAGGTTAGAACTGGGAATTTGTTAAAGATCTTCCCAGAGCTGCAAAACTGTATCTCTATTTTAGCCAAGTTGAGAACTTTTCATCCATCAACTGCCTTGTGCCACGCTACTGGACAATTGTGAGAGAATTCATTCTCTCTTGAGACACTGACAGTAACAGCACTGTATATGTGTGTGTTGTATATGTGTGTATGTGTGCCAGCATGCACGTGTGTGCCCACGCAGGAGCATATGTGGGTATGTGTGTCTAGGTGTTCATTTGTGCATGAATTTTGGTAGAACTTGAAGGACTTGGACCCATATTTTTATTCACTTTGGCCACTAGAGAGTGTTCCCTAACAGGAATGTCTCTTCAGCGGGCAGAGGAGGCAAGTGGACCAGAACAAAGGAGAGAGAACACAGGACTGAACCATCATGGGCAAGAGAGGCAAATCGCTAACCGTTAGTCTCTCCAGTGTCATAACGTGAAAGGACTTGCCATCTCATGCTATCCCCACTGTTTCATTTGTCTTCTTTTACAGCATTCTTTCTTTTCTTCCTCCGCTTCAGACAATATTCTGTTTAACGGCTGAATTGAAATTGGCCATGAAAAGAATCCAAGCAAATGAGCTCAGAAAAGAGCTCACTGCACAAAAGACAAAGTGGAGGAGGGAGAGGAACGAGCTGAGGGGGAATGTGTAGGGACGATGCTATAGAAAGAGGAGGTTTTGGCTCCAACACTTTTGCCACAGGCAGAGTGTCCCCATACAGCTCAGCTGTCTTCACAAAGCTGGTTTTTGCTTCACCCAATAGTCATTTTTGTCAGATCTCCATCTCCGGCCAGCAACTGAATACCACAGTGCACAGAAGAGGCATGCCAGAACTGGAGGATTCCCCATCCTGGAAACAAGGCCAGCGCTGTCGCATCCTGTGGCAAAAGCACAGACCGAAAAAATGCTGCTCGGTCAACCCCTCTCATTCTGTTCAGGCCACTGGACACAGCTTTTGCCAGCTCCAAATTCACTTTTTGTCCAAAGAATCAATACACCTATTGAAAGGGTGTCCAGGAATGGCCTTTCCTCTGTCCCTTTCTGGTGCCGCCAGGCAGAAAGCCCAGCAGGCTCTGTTTTGTTTGCTGAGCTCCCGCCACAGGAGGACTGCACCACATGGGGTCCCCCCAGCCCCCCACCCCACATGTCTGCATTCAGCACTCTTGCTCTGCTTCCTTGTCCTCTGCCACAATAGTGGCCCATTTATTGAGCATCCACCTGTGCACAGCCCCATGCTGAGTACTGAGAGAAGCAGGATAAAGGGAATAGGAGTTTCAAGTTTCCATAGAATTTCCAAATAGCAGCATCCAGAAACCTGTGTGGATGAAAGATTCTAATCACCAGGTACCACCTATGCCTCTGTTTAGAAGAGGGTCTTCTGCCTACAACCTGTAGGTAAACTGTTTTTACACCCTAGTCCTGCAAGTATGTATAGTTACGGATTGTGTAGTGCCTACTTGTTATTGTTTTGCCTGTTTGTATTTTGGGTGACTTCCCCTTTCTCATTGATTTGTATTTCTTCCCAACCCCTCTCTTCTCTCTAGCATCACTCCTCAATTTTCAGTGATAAAGACATATCTTTATGCACAGTCGTACATATTCAAATATTTGTATTTTCCATTTTGTTACAAAATGCATTCATTTTATATACATTTTTTGCCCTCTGTTTTCTCACTTGATGCATAATGAACATTCCCCCTTAGTTAATGGATATAGTTCTAAGTTCCCTATTTTTTTTTAACAGGTACATTGTATTCCAAGGTTAGATATAGCTCAATTTATTCAATTATGTCTCTCCCAATGCTCACTGAGGTTGCTTCCAGTACAAATACTGCCACTAGGAACATGGTTAGTAAAGTCCTTGTTCATATGTACTTAAATGTTGAGTTTGTGTTTCTACAGGATAACTTCCTACCAAGAGCATTCCTAGGTCAATTACATGTATTTACATTGAAATAGATGTGGCAAGTTTGTTTTCCAAAAGACAGACAGTGTTTCTCGTTCCCACCAGCAACAAAAGAGAACACCCTCTTTGGACCTCCTAGACTGTAGAGGTTTTAGTGTTATTTCTTCATTTTTTTGGCAAACGAGTGAATAAAACTGAAATTGCATCGGCTCATCAACTTACATTTTCCTGATGACTATACAGATTGTTCAGCTTTTCACAGGTTTATCAAACTCTTTGTTTTTCTATCCAGATGATTTTTTTTATAATGAATATGAGCTTTTCCATGTATTGGATGCTGACCTTCTATTATGCTTTTCACTGTGTAAGTTTATCATTTGCCTTTCTTGTGTCTTGGAAGTAAATGTAATCTTACATATGTTTGGGTACATATATATATATATAATAATTTCTAAGCCGGGTGTGGTGGCTCACACCTGTAATCCTACCACTTTGGGAGGCCGAGGCAGGTAGACAACTTGAGGTCAGGAGTTTGAGACAAGCCTGGCCAACATAGTGAAACCCTATCTTTACTAAAAACACAAAAATCAGCCATGCACAATTGTGGTAATCCCAGCTACTTGGGAGGCTGAGGCAGGAGACGCTCTTGAACCTGGGAGGTAGAGGTTGCAGTGAGCTGAGATTGCACCGCTCTGCACTCCAGCCTGGGCAACAGAGCAAGACGGTTTCAAAAATAAATAAATAAATAAATAAATGAAATGAAATGAAACAAAATTGTTGTCCAGCTTAAAAAGGTCTCTTCCCCACCTCAAGCTATCTAATATTATGTTAATGATGCTATGTTATAATAATATCTAAGCTATGCTATAATATCTAATATTACTTCATATTATATTTTCTTCTTAAAATATTTATATTTAAACCCTCACCCAATATTTTAAAATAAGGATTTTTTAAAATATGGTGTGAGGAAAGGGTACAACTTCCTTTTCTTCTCAGTAGATAATAATTTTCTCAGCACCATCCTTTAGTCACTAAATTAAAAACATCACCACTGTCACAAACATAATTAGCCTTTGTCTGTATTCTGTTCCACTGATCTCTTTGTATTTTCTCATGTCAGTATTCCAGTGTTTTGATAACTGTGAGTGATTATAATTTTTTATATACCAACTCTTGCCTCATCTCCTCCATAATTTTCTTAAGTATACATAATATACAATTTACATTCCTAAATAGTATTTCATTTTCCCTTCTGTTTCTGTCAAGCTGAAGGTTAAATATCTGTATATCACTGTTTTACTGTCTAGTTAGAAAGATACTTTGTGTTTATAAAGCAGGGTATAAAATCTAGGGTCCCAGAAGTCCAGCTTATTACAAAATTTCTGGGCTGAAAAGCATTCATTTTGCAAAATTTTGCATCTTAGCCCCAAATATTATCTTTAATCTTTATACTTAATGGAAAAATTGAAGAACACATATCCGTAGCAACACACAAATGCATGGGAATATGGTCTCCAGACCACACAGCAAACACAGCACTGCAGGATTCAGCCAGACAGACATAGAGCCAGCACAAGCATAGGCTGGTTCCTTGGTGGAGGTGAGGCTGGAAGAATCTTGCAAGATGGTGACATGAGGAAGTCATTGCGGGCTGAGTTCCACCACTAACTGGATCAGAAAGCACCCTGACAAACCACCGAATCTGGGCTCCATTTCTTCACTAAAAAACAAGGTGGTGTCACCTGATAGTGAGTGCAAATCCCAGCTTAGCCACTCATTGAATTACCTGGCATTTTTATTTATGCTTTCAGTTTCTTCATAAATTTAAGATAAAAATAAGATCTCACAAGGATTTGTGAATGAGATAAACTAAGGGGTATCAAATAATCTGCATAGTGCTGGCAAGTAGGAAGCACACATTGAATATTATCACGATAGCTACTACTGTGTGTCTAGAGACAGATTCCCCAGGCCCTACCCTTCTGCTTCATAGAGAGGGGTTGTGGAGCAGGTGGGATTCCTGGCCTTGCTTCTGGTTTACCTACAGAATTCCATTTTCTTTGTCCAAAAATCGGGATTCTTTGAATAGATGCCCCCCAAACAGCCTGAAAGCTGGCAGACTGGATGGTCGCAAGTGTCATTTTCAGCTCTAACACGTCAATTATATCTCCACCCTTCCCAGTCATCTGGCTGTGATAAGGCCTAAGATCTTGGCCTGAGCTAATTTTAAAAATCATGATATTATCACTATAATTATCACCCAAGGACAGTGATTCTGAGCATACTTGGGATGTTTTAATTCACCTACACAGACCTAGACTCATGCTCTGTAACTTTATGAGGGGTAAAAATCTCACACGCACTCTAATAAAAATCATCACGACAGCAATAACAAGCACTTTCATAGTGCTTAATGCCTGGTACTTCTCTAAATACACAAACACTCAGGAAGCAGCTATCTTTAATTTTCACAACCCAATGAGGTAGGTAGAAATTATGGTACACAAAGAAAAAAATTGTTTCAGTCATATATCTATTAAGTAATAAAACAGAGACTTGAATCCTGGTCATTGGGCTTCAGAATCTTCATCTCTGCATCACCTTTAGTGATGCAGTTTTTCCTTTAGTCAACCATTTTCTTTTTAGCTCCATTTGACCCAGAAGTTCTGTCCCCAGACCCCGGCTCTTTCGCTCCTCTTGATGGGCTACAGCTAGCATTATCAGTTATGCAGCTTTGCCTGTGTATGTGTGGCATTCTGACATCCTTTTGCTACTTAATAAGGACTGATGATGTGCCCTGGATCAGGCACTATTTAAATCTTTACATGCCTTTTTTGTTTGTTTGTTTTTGTTTTTTAGATGAAATCTCCCTCTGTCACCCAGGCTGAGATGCAATGGCACGATTTCGGCTCACTGCAACCTCCACCTCACAGGTTCAAGTGATTCTCCTGCTTTGGCCTCCCGAGTAGCTGGAATTACAGGTGCCCACCACCACTCCCAGCAAATTTTTGTATTTTTAGTAGAGATGGGGTTTCACCATGTTGGCCAGGCTGGTGACCTCAGGCGATTCACCTGCCTTGGCCTCCCAAAGTGCTAGGATTACAGGCATGAGCCACCACTACATGCCTTTTTTTAAAATTGATTCTCACAACACCCCTATGAAGTAAGCACCATTATTATCTCCATCTTTCAGCTAAGAAACTTAAGTAGTGTCCAAGGACATACAGCTAGGAAAAGGCAGAGAAGGACTCAAACATAGGTCAGGCTGATTCCAAAGGTTCTGCTCTGAACCACTAGACTGCACTCCCCCCGGAGAACAAACCTATAGAATATTCCGATTACCATGTAAAGTAAATTTGGCACAAGCAGAGCTGAGCATCTCTTCTCAACCAGCTTCCCAAGGGAGTGGTACTGCATCCTATCTGCCTCAGAAGCAAGAAACCTTGAGCTCCTCCAGAACTGCCCACTGCTGCACCGTCTTCAGTCACAAAACCAATATGCATGAATACACGGCTGCCCTTTCCTCCCTCTCCTCCCACAGACCTAAAGCTGTGGGCCTAGAGCTGGACACATGTATGCCGTGCAGCCGAAAGCTATATCCATGCAGTCACCTGAGAAATGTATTTTGATGATGATTGTGTTGTATGACTAACATGTACTTATTTCTCTGGTGGCGGCTTAGGCAGAGGTACTTTACCTTCTCTTCACATGCATGATTTCCAGAAAACTTTTATACCTCAAGTAGCAAATCTGGGGAATAAATTTTTACCTGGATGAGACTTGTTGAGTAAACCATTAATCCAAAATTTTGGACTTACTTAATTCTGCTTAGTTAATTTTTTTTTTGTAAAAATTATCCTAGTGAGTCATTCAAGAATGTTGTCCTTCTCAAATAAGTATTGATGAGTGAATTTTACAGATGTGTTCAAGTATGACGTATTCATTTCTTTAAAAAACTCATAGCATCGGCTGGGCACAGTGTCTCATGCTTGTAATCCTAGCACTTTTGGAGGTGGGTGGATCACCGGAGGTTGGGAGTTCGAGATCAGCCTGACCAACATAGAGAAACTGTGTCTCTACTAGAAATACAAAAAATTAGCCGGGCATGGTGGCACATGCCTGTAATCCATGCCTGTATTATGAAATGTACTTTTTATTTCTACTTATATAGTCTTAAACAAAAATGCACAAACAGGTATTTGCGAGTACCTTAAAAAAGTGCAATAAATGGTTTTGCACTGACAACTTTAATGCAACGGAGTTTACACACAGGAAAATCAATCTTTTCATGTCAAAAAGTTCAACTGCTCCAACAAATTCCAGTAATTCTGAGCTTTGAGAATGATCTTGATCAAAACGGAAACCTTGACTTTATGTTAATCTATATTCAATGTGGGCCCCCTCAGACTTTCAAAAACAACCTTCTACTCCTCTGAATGGAGGAGTAGATATGTAAATACTCCATCATTTACATCTGGTGCTGGTCAGAGGAGACAGGGATGGTCTGTCTGTGGGCCTGACCATTACACCCCAGGGACAGGCCCAACAATGTCCAGAGCTTCTCCATGCAGCTGGAACCATCATTCCTCTTTCCTTTCTATTATTTTTTAATATATATTAAGGCTAAAGATAAATGCCGGCAAATCTTATAATTAACGAAGTAATTAGTTACATGGCCATAATAAACCAATAAACTTATTCATTTATTTCTAATTACAAGTCTTTTGGAAATGACATTGTGTTTGCATTTCATGTTTGCATTTTAGTTGTTATATTTAATACCAGGAGCCATGATGAATAAACACTTTCTTGATGGAATTTAGTCTGTGTTCTCCTTTCTAATCCTGAAATCCCCTCTATGGTACTTCTAAGAGATGGTCTCCAGCTTGAGCTTGAATTCTTCTTCTTCTTTCTTCTTTTTTTTTTTTTCCTGACAGAGTCTCACTCTGTTGCCCAGACTGGAGTTTCAGTGGCATAGTCTTGGCTCACTGCAACCTCCACCTCTGGGGTTTGAGAGATTCTAATGCCTCAATCTCCCAAGTAGCTGGGACTACAGGCATGTGCCACCATGCCTGGTTATTGTATTTTTGGTAGAGACGGGGTTTCATCATGTTGGCCAGGCTGGTCTCAAGCTCCTGAACTCAGGTGATCCATACGCCTCAACCTCCAAAAGTGCTGGGAATACAGGCCTGAGCCACCACGCCCAGCCTAATGACAGAGAATTTACTACCTCGCTATTTGCCATAGTTTTAATGAGCTAGTATTTACTGTCTTGAATCCCCATTGAGGGCTAAAAATTATGTGTAATGCTCTTCCCACGTGAGAGCCTGCATGAGTCGTATCAAGAGGTAACACTTATGCATATTATCAAGAAAAATTCAGTGGGCCTGTATAAGGTTATTTTGCAATAATATCTTAGAAGTCCAGAATATGAGGCCATTAAGATCCACTAAGTTCACAAAAATTACATAGAGAAATTTTAGAAATATACCCAAAAAATGTTAAAAAGCTACTTAGAGGAGTAAATGTGAAAATAATGGTTGTGAGATTTTTCACTGATTTCTTTATATTTGACTATTAAGCTATGTAAACATTATCACATGTTCAAAAAATTAACTAAAAATATTAAATAAGTTTATTTACTATACAACCATTGTGAATTTTCTCTGAGCATAAAACATCCAGAAGAAAATAATTTTCACTCTTAGCATAAATTCCTATTTTATCTTACATGTTGTTTCTGGGATTGGAGTTGAAACAGAAGAGGAATCTATTATCTCCCTGACACCAAAATTTACCAGTCATGTTATTTTTGCTATAATATTTCTCTAATTAAAATACATTGCATCTAGGTGAACATGTCCTCAGAGGAAGTGATACTATCAGAGTTGCCCTGAAAGGCATTGCCTGCTACATTATTTCATTACGGTTAAATCATGTGTCGTGGTTAATTTCATTTGTCCACTGGCTGGGCCACAATGGTTAAACATTATTCTGCATGTTTCTGTGAGAATGTCTCTGGATGAGTTTTACATTTAAATCAATGGATGTCTGAGTACAGCACATTAGCCTCCATAATGTCGGTGGGCCTCATTCAAACAGTTGAAGACCAAAAGAGAACAAACGACTGATCTCCCCTGAGTAAGAGGAAATTCCACTAGCAAATGGCCTTGGGACTTGAAATGCAATGTTGGCACTTCCTGGGTCTCCAGTCAGACTACTTCTTCCATTAGATTTTGGGTTTGGCAAGCCTCCACAATTGTGTGAGCCAATTCCTTAAAATAAATCTTGACAGATAGGTAAATAGGTAGGTAGGTAGGTAGGTAGATAGATAGACTGACAGACAGATAGATAAAAGGACACACACACATACATGCACATGCTATTGGTTCTGTTTCTCTGCAGAATCATAATAAACCATTCAAGTGATTCCTTCAACAAACTATGATTCGGTACCAGTCATGTGCCAGGTATTATGCTAGTTGCTGATGACACAGGACAATTAAGACAGAGCCCTTGCCATCAGGGAGCCCATGAGTTGAGTGAGGGGACAGGCATGTAAGCTGGTAGAGTGAAGTGTTATAGGCACTACCCTGGTAGCAACAGGGACCCCAAGAAGGAGTGGTCAACTTCGAAGGTTGGGGTGAAGAGAACTGCCTAGGGAAAAGCACAGCCAAAACCATCTTTTGCTTCTTTTTGGTGGAAGGGGTGAGCAGCAATGGTCTGCAATGCCTGGAACCCGCGCCTGCTGACCTGGATTCACCCGCCCTACTTGGTGCCTGTGGCCTGACAGTCACACAGGGCACAGGGTAAGAACATGATGGGGCCCATCTGCTGGGCTTTGAGTTTATCAGATAAGAGCGCTCCAATAAATACAAGGTAGTAGCAAAATGAACAAATCATACCCTGTTTTCTATTTTTCTGACCTTCTTTCAAAGTTACTAAAATTTGTTTTCATAACTACCATTTTCTCATGTTTATAGACATCTGGCTCACAGTATATTGAAGCACTATTTATAAAGTTCACTCATCGGATGTATGCATTTTGAAACTGCACTAAAATAATTAATTTTTGAATGAAGACTACTGGTATGCTTATTCATTATTTATTTATTTATTTATTAAAGTTTTAAGTAAGGGAAAAAAACTATCTGCCACTTCCCCTTTGCTCTTATAATCTATGCAGTGCAGGATGTAAAATATACTCATGGCTATGTACTTGTGTGGATTATTAGTCGTGGCATCTTGTATTTTTATTTTAAAATGCATGAGAATGTACATTCATCTCTACAACTCATGAAAGGAAAAATTTTGTATTAACAAAAACTCTATTTTTAGTACCCCAGACTAAAGATTTCCCCAAATCAAGATCAGATTCATTGAGGCACAACTGGGATTTGAAGCAGCAATACACAAACAAGATTTGGAAAACAGGAAACATAAGCTGTTTGACAGAAGGTTTTGATGCTGATTTTAAAAGATGTAAATTCTACTCAACACATGAAATAAATGTGAATAAAATATTCTCTAGGCAGTCTTCTGAGGGTCATACGTGAAACAGGACTGGGAGAAAGCACAGCAGCCCTGACATCACAGATGAAATAAAATGTGTGTTTTCCAGCTGTCTCATTCCTGGCTCCAACAAGAGAGACAAGTCTGTATACCCCAAAAGACCCAGCCAGCACCAGGGCAAGCAAGGCCCAGGCTCCTTCTGGCCTAGGACACCCTTCCTTAGACCTGGCCCTTCCGGCCCAGTTAGAGCACGAAGTGCACGGGACACTTGTTTCAATGATAGACACAATTTGGTAAAAGAATGCAAACTCTGATGTCGAACCAGGCATTCACTGGAGAAGCTGTGCTGCAGGTAAGCACATTCTGTCATTATCACAATGACTTTTTTTTTTTTAACCTGTTAATAACAAGTATAGGAGTGTGTGTGTGCATGTATGTGTGCATGTATATGTTTGTAATGGTTTAATTTTACTCAAAACAAGATATTTTCCACAAATCTTCAGAATGGAATCATACTCGCTTACAATACTAAAAACAAGACATAAAAACATTTTATAGCTTTTCAATCACTCGAAAAAGATTATAACAAAGAATGTGTATACTATATTTCCAACAGTATAATACCTTCTTCAAAGTATTAATTTTAAAATTTAATACCCTATTCGAGGGCTTACAGCTAATCAGTGAGACATGTACCTTTTGACTATCTTTACTCAAAATGCCAAACCCCAAGTGAGATCAGAATCCTCACATTACTAGTCCTCTATAATACAGGACATGCCTTGACAGAAATTAGTATCAATGGCAGATGGTAATGGTCACTATTACAGGGTGCCATTGTATGGTATGAATATCTGCAGGACAGAAGCTCATGTTCCTTATCATTGTCCTTGCTGTCCACCAAAACCAGCATGGATTTAGGGTACTTACCATAATTGCCCTCTGAGGCTTTCCTAATATCAAATTCAAGCCCAGAAATAAGCAAGATCCCTGCTGGGAATTTTTCTGATCTCTTTCAAAGATCTAAGACCATTTGAGAGGAAATTAAGAAGGCAGTAAGGAAAGCATCTTAGAAAAAGGCAGTGAGCAAAGCAAATCTTGAGTGAAAAGAACTAAACTGAAAGCACCACAACTACCTGACTTCAAAATGTATTACAAAGCTATAGTAATCAAAACAGGATAGTATTGGGTAAAAACAGACACAGAGACCAATGGTACAGAATAGAGAGGCAAGAAATAAATTCACACATTTACAGTCCATTGATTTTCCCAAAGGAACCATGACCACACAATGGGCAAAGGACAGTCTTCAATAAACAGTTGTGTTTGTCACTTTTGCATTTCAATAAAGGAATACCTGAGGGTGGGCAATTTTTAAAGAAAAGAAGTTTATTTGGCTCACAGTTTTGCAGGCTGTACAAGAATCATGGTGCCAGCATCTGCTTTTGGTTAGACCTCAAGAAGCTTTTATTCACAGTGGAAGGCAAAGGGGGAGTAGGCATTTTACATGGCAAGTGAGGCAGCAAGAGAAAAACGAAGAGGTGCCAGGCTCTTTTGTACAATCAGATGTTGCTATAACTAACAGAGCAAGAATATTTTTATTACCATGGGAAGGATATTAAGCCATCATGAGGGATGACTCAAACACCTTCCACTAGGCCCCACCTCCAATACTGGGGGTCACATTTCAACATGAGATTTAGAGGGGACAAATATTCCAACAATATCAACAGTGTTGAGAGAACTGGATATGCAGAAGAATGATATTAGACCCTCGTCTCACACCATACACAAAATCAAATCTAGATGAATACAGATTGAAACACAGACCTAAAACTGTAAAACAACTAGGAAAAAAAAGCGTAAGGGGAAAACTGCATGACATAGTCTGGCAATAATTTTTGTGCGTATGATCCCAGAAGCACAGGCAAAACTACCAAGCTTCTGCACAGCAAAGGAAACAATCAGCAGAGTGATGAGACAATCCGTGGAGTGGGAGAAAATATTTACAAAGTACCTATCTGATAAGAGGTTAATATCCAACATGTATAAGGAATTCAACTCAATAACAAGAAAACAAATAACCCAAGTAAAAAAAAAAAAAAAAAAAGCAAAGGACTTGAACAGAACTTTCTCAGAAGAAGATATACACATGGTCTTCAGAGAGATGAAAACATGTTCACCATCACTAATCACTACTAGGGAAATGCAATTCAAACCACCGTGCAATATTACTTTACACACGTTACAATGGCTACTATCAATAAGGCAAAAGACAACAAGTGTTGGAGGGGATGTGGAGAAAAGGACGCCCTTGCACACTGTTGGTAGGACTGTAAATTACCACAGCCATCGTGGAGAACAGTATGGAGGTTCCTCGAGAAATGAAAAATAGAGTGATTATATGATCCAGCAATCCCACTTCTGGGTATATATCCAAAGGAAATGAAATCAGCATGTCAAAGAGATACCTGTATTCCCACGTTTATTACCCCACTAGTCACAATAACCAAGATATGAAAACAGCCTAAGTGCCCATCAACAGATGAATGAATAAAGAGAATATGTTATACAGACACAGTGGAACACCATTCAGCCTTTCAAAAAGGCAATTAGACCAGGCTCAGTGACTCACACTCGCAATTCCAGCACTTTGGGAGGCTAAGGCGGGCAGATCACCTGAGGTCAGGAGTTTAAGACCAGCCTGACCAACACGGCGAAACCCTGTCTCTATTAAAAACACAAAAAATAGCCAGGTGTGGTGGCAGGCACCTGCAATCCCAGTCACATGGAAGGCTGAGGCAGGAGAATCGCTTGATCCCGGGACGTGGAGATTGTGGTGAGCCAGGATGGCACCACTGCACTCCAGCTTGAGTGACAGAGCAAGACTCCATCTCAAAAAATAAAATAAAAAGGGAAATTATGTAATTTGTGACAATGAACCTGGAGGGCATTATGTTAAGTAGAATAAGTCAAGCACAGAAAGACAAATACTGCATAATCTCACTTCTGTGTGAAATCTAAAAGAGTTGAACTCATAGAATGGGAAAGTAGAATGGTGACTGTCCGGGGCTGGAGGGAAGTGGGAGGGAGAGATGATGGTCAGAGCACAAAGTTTCAATTACACCGGAGGAATGAGTTCAAGATATCTACTGTACAACATGGTGACTGTAGTTGACTACAATGTATTGTATTCTTAAAAACTGTGAAGGAGTAGACTTTTAAAATTACCGGTATTATTTATTCTGTTTTTGAAATTATAAAATACTTAGCTAAGAAGTAGAAAACAAACATACTAATTTAAAGTTGTGGTCCCGTGACCATTTACTGTATAAATTCTCAGGATTCTTATTTAAAATGCAGATTCTTTCTTAGATCTTAAAAGTATAGATTTTAAACATTCTCACCACAAAAGAATATGCATGTGAGGTAATGCATATGGTAATGAGCTCAATTTAGCCATTCCACAAAGTATACATATTTCAAAATATGTTGTACACAAAAAAATATATACAATTTTCATATGTCCACTTAAAAACAAGTTTTTGGGGGCTGGGTGCAGTGGCTTATATCTGTAATCCCAGCACTTTGGGAGGCCAAGGTGGGCAGATCACCTGAGGTCACAAGTTTGAGACCAGCCTAGCCAATATAGTGAAATCCCATCTCTACTAAGAACACAAAAATTATCAGGACGTGGTGGTGCATGCCTGTAATCGCAGCTACTCAGGAGGCTGAGGTAGGAGAATTGCCTGAGCCTGGGAGGTGGAGGTTGCAGTGAGCTGAGATCATGACACTGCACTCTGGCCTGGGTGACAGAATGAGACTCTTGTCTCAAAAAAAGAAAAAAAAAGGTTTTTTAAGAAAAGAAATGAAAAAAGACAGAAGTAAACATGAAAAGGGACCAGCTCAAGCTTGGCAGCCAAACATCTAAAGACTATCATTTGCCAAAAGATTTACCTGAATCAACAGCGCTTTCCTAACGTTGATTGGAATGGTGAAAATGACTATGGAAGAAAAACTAAGTGGAAGAAAAGGTGGGAGAAGTAGCATAATAGTTGTCAGGTACCCAAAAAGATAACATATTCATCATTCCCACAGACAGCAAAAAGAAAAAGAAAAAGGGGAAATAAATCTATCCTGAAGCAGGAGGCATTCAGATTGCCAATAGGAAAACCTAATTTCATCAGTACCCTGGTGATTCTCAACCTGCTTGGGCTTGTCCTTGTTTTTGTTTGTTTTTATGGCAGAGTTTTGAAAATCACCCAAGAGGAAAAAAGACTGGGTGACATATGTACACACACATTAAAATTAATGTGAATTGGAATTAATTTGGTTGATAGTGTCCCAGCCAGAGTTTCAATGCCAGACTCTGGCTGGTGGGGCAGAAGGGCTTTATGGGTAGGGATATGTGAGATAAGGCTGTCCAATGTGTTTTTGTGCCTGAGCTGTCACATTTATAGTGGGGCTTTGTAGACAATCCCAGCTCACCCCAACAGTAACTGCTGCCTAGCTTCCACTCACTCTAGGACCTAGCACCTGCCGTTCTGGCAAAGCCAAGCCTCCATGTGCCGTGGGTTTCCTGTGGAAGTCAATTTTCCACTGCTTGAATGTGCCAGGAGGGAGCAAGGTTTTCAGGAAACAGCCCAGACCAGAATCAGGAGAACCTGGGTTCAGAATCTCTGCTGTTCTCCTGGCTGTATGATCTTGACCAAGCTACATAGCTTCTCTGAGCCTCAGTCTCCCCAGCTGTATAATGGGAAAATAATACCACCCTTACTGTGATGTGAGAATTGCATGAGACCAAGCATGGGAAAAGGCAGGTGCGTGGACAACACTTAGATGTTCGCTACCTTCCCTCATCCTCCCCCGTTCCTATTAAGTTACCCATGGGGTCACCATAGTATGAGGATGGCCACTAGCAGATGGTATTGTCCTCAGGGGTCTGAGATCTTCATTTGCCCTTTGAAAATGAAAATAAAATACCTAGGTCCTACTTTGCCAAGAAAGGAAGGTGAAAAAAAAATCAGTCTTTCTTGGGGCCGGGCGCGGTGGCTCACGCCTGTAATCCCAGCACTTTGGGAGGCCGAGGCGGGTGGATCATGAGGTCAAGAGATCGAGACCATCCTGGTCAACATGGTGAAACGCCGTCTCTACTAAAAATACAAAAATTAGCTGGGCGTGGTGGCACGTGCCTGTAGTCCCAGCTACTCGGGAGGCTGAGGCAGGAGAATTGCTTGAACCCAGGAGGCGGAGGTTGCGGTGAGCCGAGATCGCGCCATTGCACTCCAGCCTGGGTAACAAGAGCGAAACTCCGTCTCAAAAAAAAAAAAAAAAAAAAAAA
>PVKV010026475.1:0-27932 GCA_004027835.1 Alouatta palliata
AATCCCAGCACTTTGGGAGGCCGAGGCGGGTGGATCACGAGGTCAAGAGATCGAGACCATCCTGGTCAACATGGTGAAACCCCGTCTCTACTAAAAATACAAAAATTAGCTGGGCATGGTGGCACGTGCCTGTAGTCCCAGCTACTCGGGAGGCTGAGGCAGGAGAATTGCTTGAACCCAGGAGGCGGAGGGTGTGGTGAGCCGAGATTGCGCCATTGCACTCCAGCCTGGATAACAGGAGCGAAACTCCGTCTCAAAAAAAAAAAAAAAAAGCCACTGGGCACATGGATGAAGGACTGCTGAAAATCCCACAGGCCCTTCATCTGCCAATATCAAACTAATGGCAACTTTAAGGGTTAAGGGCATGAAATTTTGCCACACAGATTTTTAAACAAAATGAACAGTGGAGAAAAATAAGGTAAAATGTATTGTGGATGTTTAATATATATTTTTTGAGACAGGGTCTTGCTCTATTGCCCAGGCTGGAGTGTGGTGGCATGATCACAGCTCACTGCAGCCTCAACCTCCTGGGCTCAAGCGATCCTTACATCTCCTGAGAAGCTGGGACTACAGGCACACACCACCATGCCTGGCTAATTTTTGCGTTTTTTTGTAGAGATGGGGTTTTACCATGTTGCTCAGGCTGGTCTCGAACTCTTACGCTCAAGCAATCCACCTGCTGAAGCCTCCCAAAGTGCTGGAATTACAGGCGTGCGCCACTAGGCCCGGCCCTGTGTAATATTATAGCCCTGAAATACACTCAGTGATCGAGAAGAGAGGCTGTCAATTCTGTAAGTCTTATAATGAAATTGTGGATGTTTAGATTCTTATACTCATCTAGTAAAGAAAAACTGACAGGCAGCTAGTCACCGGAGTGCATGTCTGTTGTCTCAGTTACTCTGGAGGCTGAGGTGGGAGGATCACTTGAGCCCAGGAGTTTGGGGATGCAGTGAGTTATTGCACTCCATCACTCCAGCCTGAGTGACAGAGTTGGACTCTGTCTCAAAAAAAAAAAAAAGAAAAAGAAACTCCCAAAGAAAAAGATTTCAGGAGTCACCTACAGTGTATCTATTCTTCCCTGAGGAGGGCTCTAATAAGAGGGACTGACAATACCGCTCTGTATGAAGGAACTGTATAATCTTCAAAAAGACATGAGACATACCCATCACTCAAGAATCACCCAGGAGGCCTGTAGTGCCTGCCTGAGAGGCAACACCCCTAAAGGCGAAGGTGAAGGGTGGAGTGAAGGAGAGGACGTGAGAAGGGGACTGTGTGTGTGGGAGGAAGGTGCACAAGTCAGGGAAGTGAGTCCAGGCACAAGGGTAGTCTGTCACACATCACTTCTCACCTACCAGTTTGAGTCCCTGTCACCTCCTAGGAAGAGTCTGCAGATTTTTTTTTTTTTTTTTTTTTTGAGACAGAGTCCTGCTCTGTCAGCCAGGTACCCTCCACCATACCTAATTTTTTTTGTATTTTTAGTAGAGACAAGGTTTTACCACGTTGGCCAGGCTGGTCTTGAACATCTGACCTCAAGTGATCCGCCTGCCTTGGCCTTCCAAAGTGCTGGGATTACAGGCGTGAGCCATGGCGCCCGGCCCGCACCCAGCTCTTAAAGTATCATTTATACACATGGAAATTTCTAACAGGCCCCTTGCTAACACAATAGAATGAAAAAACATGCCTACAAGGAAACTTAACAGATTGACTAAGCCCAAACTTGTCTTGCAGTTCTAGGAACCCTGTCAGTAACCACGAGATGTATGTTGTGTGGGGTGCAGAATACTGTTTATATCTCAGTTGTAACAGCTCTTAAAAGCTAAAAATAGGAATCTTCATGGGGAATGAAAAAGACACTTTACGATATTCGTGCAATTGAAGGTAGGCTTTCAATAAATTAAGAAATATTTTCAGAGGTAAAGAAAATGGAATAATGATTTGAAACTACCACCCAACTCTACATTCCCTATTTGGAAAACCAGGGTTCTTTGGAATACCTAACTTTTTCAAGGCTTACGACACCCTCCCCCACTAACCTCTCCCCTCTCTTCGATTCTTAAAAAAAATGACTGCATAATATGCTTGTGGAATTTTTGCAAATGGCTAGAGAAGGCTCTGGAAGGAATAAAAGACAAGCTACATGTTCTTCACGTATCTCCTTGCCCCTAATGCCTCACTCGTCATTCCATGCTGAGGACCTATAAAGGCATCTGTAGATCCACCCACACTTCCTGGGCATCTACCTCCTGCCTTCACTCCCAACCAGCTTGTTCTGTCCTGGAGCCCCTGGTGAATCTGGCTTCTGCACCCCCCCAACTCTTCACCTAGATTAGTACCTTGATTCAATCATATCATGGCCTGTTAGTGTGGTTTTATCCCTTCATCCTATTTCCTAGATCGGCTCCAGCATCTTGGACCTGGCAAGGCCACCCCTAGCTTGGCATCCCAGAAGCTGGGCAGGCTGGGGTTGCTGTGCCATTGTACCATCCTCATCCCCAGGGAAGGGACTGAGACATCAGCAGTAACAAGTGCTAGTTCTCATTTTTCTTCTACCAAAACACATTGATCTTGTTCAAATGTCCAATATTCTTTTTCTGAGATGGAGTTTCACTCTGCCTCCAGGGCTGGAGTGCAGAGGCACGATCTCAGCTCACTGCGACTTCCGCTTCCCAGTTCAAGTGACTCTCCTGCCTCAGCCTCGTGAGTAGCTGGAATTCACAGGCACCTGCCATCTCACCCAGCTAATTTTTGTATTTTTAGTAGAGATGAGTTTTCACCACGTTGGCCAGGCTGGTCTCAAACTCTGACCTCAGGTGATCCACCTGCTCCAGTCTCCCAAAGTGCTGGGATTACAGGCATGAGCCACCACATCCGGGCACCAGTGTTCGAGTAAAGATTTAAAAAAATTTTTTTTAAAGACAAAGTCTCACTCTGCTGTCCAGGATGGAGTGCAGTGGCATGATCTTGGCTCACTGCAACCTCTGCCTCTGGGCTCAAACGATCCTCCCACCTCAGCCTCCCAAGTAGCTAGGTCTACAGGCTTGTGCCACCATGCAGGGCTATTTTTTGTATATTTTGTAGAGACAGGGTTTCACCACATTATCCAGGCTGTTCTCGAACTCCTGACCTCAATCAGTCCTCCCATCTTGGCTTCCCAAAGTACTAGAATTACAGGCATGAGCCACAATGCCCAGCCTCCAATGTTCTGTTGAAGATGAAGATTCATTTTTGCCCCTCATCTTTTCACAGCTAATTACTTGGCGAGCATTAATTAAAAAAAGATGGGCAAACTTTTATTTCTCAGGTGACTAGAGAATTCTTCAAATGCATATATCCTTTTGTTACAAAACAGAACATTTGCCCACTGGAATATTAGAAAGATTTTTGATTTTAGAGAGAATCAGGTGGGTGTGAAATGAGTTGACTCGTAAAATTTAAAAGAAAATATTGGTTTTGACTATCAGAAATATCTAGTTGAGTAAAAAAAGTAGGAAATTAGTTTTTAATATCAAATATATTCCATAACTTCATCAAAATAATTTTCAATGCATGCACCACAAATTGCTTCCCCTAAAATGTACAATTGTACTCTGTAAACATCCAAAACTACTAGGAAATTGAGGCCAGCAGACACTTTCTCCCTCTCATGTCTTACCAATTACACGGAATCCTAAACCTGCCACAGTTACATGTAGGTGGTCTCTCCACTCTTCTAGCAATTGTTTATTGTCTAAAAAAAGCGATATTCACCGGGCGCGGTGGCTCACGCCTGTAATCCCAGCACTTTGGGAGGCCGAGGCGAGTAGATCGCGAGGTCAAGAGATCGAGACCATCCTGGTCAACATGGTGAAACTCCGTCTCTATTAAAAATACAAAAATTAGCTGGGCATGGTGGCACGTGCCTGTAGTCCCAGCTACTCGGGAGGCTGGGGCAGGAGAATTGCTTGAACCCGGGAGGCGGAGGTTGCAGTGAGCCGAGATCGCGCCATTGCACTCCAGCCTGGGTAACAAGAGCGAAACTCCGTCTCAAAAAAAAAAAAGCGATATTCTTTAAGTAGGACAATACTGCAATCCTTTCCATAATGTCCCTGTGTGTGTGTGTGTGTGGGTGGGGAGGGTGAAACCATGATTGTGGTGTGCTTACAGGTTTACGATGAAAATGACATATTATGAGCTTGATGTTCTTCCACTCTGTTTACAACATACGTGGCTCCATCCTCAAGGGGTGGTTACACGTGGCGTTTCTGTGGAGTTTTTGTTGTAAGTTCCCACCATGTTTACGAGAGCAGTGACTTCTGACAGTCCCCCAGTCCCTAAGACCCCCAAAGCCCCACATCTTCCAAAAGAATCTCCCAACACAACTTGCTTCTCTGCTCACTTTTGGGTATGTGAAGCTCATAGATCCTTAGTTCAGGAGGAAAATCTCTCTAAAGCAGACCTCTTCAGTGTGCAGACACTCGGGTGGGCACGAGACAGCTGCACCCGTATTATATGCAGGCTGAGATGCATCCGCTGCCTTCCACAAGACGCCCAAGTATAGGCAGCAGCACATGATCCCCAGAAAAACTGGCACAGAGCAGCCCAAATGCCACCAGGAACATCTTTAAAGACAGCAGGGCATTTTTACTTTTGTTAACATAGGTGGGTTTGTCCATCTCTGGTGGCTTTCTGGGACAGTAGAAATGTTCACATTCATACCGTAAATTCTGCACCATATTTTGACACCTGCTACATCTAATTCAAATGCAGGAAAAAATACCATGTGTGCATAATGAAAAACCATTCATTTTTTCCTTTTCTTATCCCAGCAGGAGTAGAAAGCAATTCCAAGCCACTCTGCAAATGTATCCAAGGTTAGAGATTCGGGAGGGAGGCGCTGGCCAACATCTTACACCCCAAATGACTGAAGCATTTCAGTAGGCTGACTGGCTCAAAACAACAATTTAAGAAAGGGGGAAAAACCTACAGGGAAAAAAACCCCATGAGATTTGTGAGAGTTCTGGTGCAGAACAGATTCTTTCCAGAGCCACCCCAGAGAGGCTTCTCACATTGGGGCCCATGGTGGGGTCTGCTCGGGGGCACACCCACTAAGTCATCCCCACGGTGAGCAGTGAGGGTCAGGCTGCCTAAAGCCACCCAGGTATGGTCTGAGATAGCACTTGGCCCCTTACTGAGATCTAAGCTTGGCAAGGGCAATGTCAGTGTTACCTCCATCTCCACGCAACAGGCCCTCCCCGTCCATTCCCTCTTCCCTTAACCCCCATCACTATCACTCTTCATGTGAGCTCGGCCTTGTTGCCTTGAAAACATTCCAAAGCCCAAGGACCACCAGCCCTTCCTCCCTAGATTCCTTCTAGCAAATTGTCCTGTGTCCAGGAGGCCTCATCATTCTTCTTATTCTCCCTCAGCTCCTCCAAGTGAAACCCTTAGTAAAGCCTCCCCCCAGACTATCTTGGAAAAGATTAATCTCTCAGATTAACTGAATGAGCTCAAATATAAAAATATTTTTAAAAAACAGTAGGGTCGTTAAAGAGTGACAGATTTAAGCGCCATCTGGGCTCGCTGGTCAGGGTGGCGCGAATTCCATCAAACGGCTGAACGGTGCACGATCTGAGAATCCCATCTGTTTTATCTAACATGAATCAGTCCAACAGTTTGACCATTTTGATGTTAGAGTTGTTTAAAGAAAATCCTGGACATATATTACCTCCTCTAAACTTCCAGAATGCAAAATATATATCTGATTATCACAAAGACAGAAATTAAGCTCGATTCGATTCTCAGAGTGTCGCCAGTGAAATTCTAAAGAGACTGCTTTTCATGAAATGATTATTTCCCCAGAGGAGTTTTGGGTGTTTTTTTTTTTAACCTTTGGGACCATATGTAGAGACGTTTCTTAGGGTTATTGTGTAAAAGTTTAATAAGTTTTTTCACTAAAAACTATATTCATAAGATTTTGGATCTTGTAAAATAGGAAAATTTTTTGTTTTCTTTCTTATATTAATTTTTCCTCCTCTGCTGGCCTCAACCAAAGTATTTTTATAAAAATAATATGAAAATATTACGAAAACTATTCAAGAATATCACTTAGACCATTTTAATTATTAAGAAACATGTATTTTTTTTTTTTTTTTTAACAAGTAAGGTCTTTTCCTAATTTTTATAAGTTGCTTTTAACCTTTAGCACCTTGGACTGCTTCCCTGTCTTGCTGTGCTATACTAATTCTTAGAAACACTAATCAGATTTTCCTGTGCCCAGTAATATAGTTCTGTTTCTGAATGCCGGCAGTGAATTGCCCCAAAACAAATACTTATGCTGCTTCAATCTTTAACAAGTGGGAGAAAAAATTTTTAAATAAAATATAACAAATATATTTTAAAATATATTTTGACCATTTTGAGACTTTAGAAGAAAAAAAAATCATATTTTAACCAAATCACGTTTTAATTGAAAAACATTCTTCTGCTATAATATTGTGATTATAATTTGTCTTAAAAATTGAAAGGAAAGGGTTCCTATTTTATTATTATGCTATAATTATGGGGCATATTATATTTTATAAACATGAAAACTAAGCAATCATAAAAACAAGGTTCATGTAATTGTGTACTAAAAAAGGAATTGCACGTTATCAGATGATTTTATTCTCCTGGGTTTTTTTTTTTTGGTCATATGTTATAGAGATCACGTGGAATCAAAACAGCGTCTTCGTTCCAAATTTACATTGTGTTTTCCAGCCATTTCACATACCAAATGTATTTCTTAAAACGATTTTCTGGTAATACAAAGCTGGCACTATGTGGCATGTTACAAATGTGTGCATTTATTGTTTCTTCACCTACAAAACCAAGATAATAATATCTTCCTGTAGAACTCAAAGATTATATGTAATAGTATTTGCAAAAGGGCATGAAAATTATAAAGTACTGTGCAAAGGTATCTTTAGTAATCATAATAACAGCAATTTAATATTTTTATAGAACAAAAACTACTGAAAAATAAAACATCCATTCTCTAATCTCTCTTGTGATTAAATAGAGAAGCATGTTTATATGGATTATTTCTAAAGCAGCGTTTCACAACTGGTTTTAAAGTAGCTGCTTCAGGGAATTACAAAGATTCTAAAGAAAAATTATCAAAAAAAAGAAAAAAGAAAAATTATCTCTACATTTGACAAATTTGAAATCCAAAAGCAAACTGTCAAATTGTCAGAAATTTTATTTGTAACCTTCATTTTCCTAAAAGTTGCTGCAGCCAGTTCAGGATGCTAAGAACACAGGAAAACTTTTGTCCAAGGGGATTGGTCCCAGAGCCGAAGAGACACCAACCTCGACATCTATGACCACTGATTTCTCTTGGTAAATGTCAGTGGTCAAGAGTTATAATCCACTTAAGTAACAGACTAAAGCAAACGCTAGAACCACTGACTTTTTCTCTTTTTCCTTAAAGTTTATAAAATAATTGCAAAAAGAGAAAGAATTCTTGAAGGATAGATGCTATTTGCAAAGTTCTTAAAGAGAAACATTGTACTGATTATTAAAGTTTCATTAAATTTGCAGTTTTTCCTCTGTCTGCAACACCTGAAACAAAAGAAATGGTTCTAGCATAAGGCTCTTGGTCTATTCTCCCCTCTTTCCCTTTGGTAGCCAGACCCATAATAAGCTCTGGGAAGGAGGAGTAAAACAGGGTCCTTACAGGCCCAGATTTAGTGAGGATGCAGCAGCTCAGGTTGCAGGTTGTCCCTGTGAGATACCAGCTGGTTTCTGCACAAAGGTGACAAGCTCTCTTTGTTTGTTGCTAATCCCTTTGGCTTTCTTAGTGTCCCCAAGTCATGCAGACACGTAGTGGACACTTCCATCAGGCAGACACACAGTAGCGATGCTTGGTCTCAATAGGCAGGCAAGCATGGTACCCACATATGGAGGCATGTTCCCAACTCCACGGCCTGGAGTGCTCATTCAGTGGGCACACCAAAAAAGGGCTTGGTTACACTTTCTGACAAGACGGTTTTGCTGACCAGCAGTGGAATGTGAGGGCACACTAGACATGGGATGGGGAAGGGCAGCAATGGGCACTGTGGGTAAAGGTACCAAGCAGTTACTGTTAAGGGAGAGCTACTGCAGAGACACTCTTCCTCAGCCAGGTAAAGTGGCCCCAATCAAGCAGCACAACTCAAGAATGCCAACTGGCATTATACCCCCACCCAGGGCTAGTATCAAACGATGCCCCCTGTTTGCTCCAGTTTCCCACACCGTTCAATCAATGGATGCATATCTTTAGGGTTTATTAAGTAGAAGGAAATATTCCCCTCGGGGTTTACCTGAGCGGCACCCGATGAGCTAAGAGAACACTGAGTTTACCCTGCTCCATTTTCAGCATAGCGAATCCTTGGCAAATGATCATATTTCAAAACCATAATTCATTAACTGCATCTTGTTCCCTGTACTTGGATGCATATGAGTAATTTTATTTAACCTCAGTTTGAAAAAACAGGTAGTGTCTACATCTAGCCTGAGATGTCTTTTCGTTTTACCAGCAGTGGCCATCTCGGACCTCAGCACTGTTTGAAGCCCTTCAACAGTGTCTGTTTGAAAAGCAAATGTAAGCAACAAACCAAATTACTAGAGGGAAGAATGCTGGTAAGTCAACAAGGAAAGTTGTCAAGCAATCAGAAAAATACTTAACTCTTAATAATGTCTCATTCTCCCTTACCAAAACTGGTGTAGTGCTCAGTGAGACCGGGCAACTATTTTACAGATATGCTGCACTTTATAAATTATTAAATTGGACAATAGCAAAGGAAAAGTGGTATCCATCTGTCAGGCTATCCCATAAATCTGTAAAAACGTGACGATTTGTCAAATTTGTTACTAGTAATACTAATGAAAAATTGAGGGTTCCTCTAAAAATATGTTTCTGACTCACTATAATTATTGCCTGATTTTTAAAAAAAAGTATTAAAGACTTGGAATACACAAATCTATTTTTTTAAAGCATAAATTCAACGAAATAGAACCAATAGTCTAACATCAAAAACTAATCTGATTCTCTATGAAAGTAGCTATACGAAAGAGATACTAGAAGAGATTTAGAATCTGCTCTGGCTCAAAAAAATCGATGAAATTCTACCCCTTTAAAAAATTATTAATAGCTTGTATCAGATTTTTAAAAAATAATTCTGAGTGTTAACATCTACTCAAAATCACACAGCACAATTAAATCTGTGCTGAGAGGGATCTTAAATCCAAAACTTTTAAGACTTCTGGGGCTTTTACTAAAAGCATCACAAAGTAAACGACAACCAAAGTAAACCTCTTTAAAGGGACAAAATAGCGAGGAAAGGTCAGGGAGCCAAGGGGGTCAACAAAGTCCTTCTTCCAATTTGGGGTCATTCTTCCCTCCAGCACTGATTGGTCTCCCAATAAATTCCACATTAGCTCCTCCCTTCAGCTGCGGCAGAAACACTTGAACTGCCTTCTCTCTCCACAAAAGTTTAGTTTGCTGATTGGGCCTGAAACAAAGGGATGACAGCAGGGGCACAATTTATAAGGGGGCAGGGGAGGCTGACAGGCTATTGTGCTCTGGAGGCATCCACAAGCTGTTAATTCTATTTTAACATCGTTAATAAGACTGTTAACACATCAGACTTTGTTTAGAGACCTTGAGAACAGCAACAAACTATCAAATGACCCACCTGAAATAAAATAGCATCCACTTTGGAAACATCAAAATCATACTTAAAAAATAAAAGTCCTTAAAATGGAAAGACTAAAGAAAGGAAAAAGATCCATTTTCATAACAAAGACCCAAATCGTATGTTTAATATACCTGAAGAATCCTTATTACTACTCTGATATATCATCTTCAATCTATGGGTTTTCAAAATTTTTAAAAAAGTTGTATTAAAATGGAATCGCTTCCATGTGCTATGCACAAAGGGATAAAAAAACATAAATATACAGATTTAATAAGACATTTAGAGTAAATAACTGGTCTGACAGAGTAACAGCAGTTAATTTTGCAATAGAA
Organism: Alouatta palliata; assembly: GCA_004027835.1. Classification (NCBI taxonomy): domain Eukaryota; kingdom Metazoa; phylum Chordata; class Mammalia; order Primates; family Atelidae; genus Alouatta; species Alouatta palliata. Next base: position 10,028 of record PVKV010026475.1, read on the forward strand.
GAGAAAAATGTTTTCATCTCAGTCTTTCAAGAATTAGGAAAGCAATCTATTACAAAAAAGAAGCTGTTTTATTGTACCCTCATGTCTAACTAAAAAAAACTAGAGTAACTGGAGTAACAGTAAAAAGTTCTAATTCATGGTTTAAGAGAACTACAATTTTCTGGAAATTCTACTTGTTTTTTTCTCTTTTACTTTGCTTTGCTTTAGGGATTAAGACTATTCAAAGCAGAGTATTATGCTTAAAATTAAGGAGACCAAATAACTTGGCAATCAACATTCAACAATCAATACTGTTAAAGAAGAAATTGTTTCGTTTGAATTTTTCGGTGTAAATGTATGTTTTGTCAAAATGTTTTTTCAATTAAAATAGCATATTTTATGGGATTGTCTACTAAAATCATTATAATTGACAATTATTTTTTCATTTAAAGTAAAAAACCCAAAATATATTGTGACAAATTTATAGTAACATTTTTTAAAAACTATTTTTTGGACACTGTATGTATCCGAAATCTAATGATGGAAAAAATCAGAAGCATTCTAAATGTGACTTAAAGTACCGAATTTTCAACACACTGCAACACACGTTGGTACACGTTAATTTTAAATATCCTTGCCTGTGATTTAAAGAAACAGTTACTCAATACTCTTAAGTACTGATGAGGAAAATTTAAAAACCATGAGAAAATTAAAATAGAATCAAATTATGTAGATGGGATATGTAGCTTTTAGAACAGAGCAAAGAATTCTAGGGAATATTTAAATATTTTGACTCCTTTGAGTGTGGCTATTTGTTGGTGGCCATTGGTGGGTCAGAACTGGGGGAGATAATGAATGAAAAGACTAGAGAGACTATTCACAAACACAGACGTTAATATGAGAACACAGGAGTATAAACTTAATGGGTAGATGCAGAGGCAATCTAAATGCATCCCTGCATTGAACACAATACAGAGACTGTGTTCTCAACAGGTCAAACGACCAATGAGCAAACGCTGGTACAAGGCATGGGGACTTGGGGCAACACAGTCCGTGAAAGCATCAATCACCACACGTTTTTAAAAGTGGAAACCGAGGCAGTTACCCTGAAGGATGACCGACGGAGGAATAATATTTGACTACCACTGTTCAACTGCCTTTCCCAAACACAATGCTGTGCTTATTTCTCCGGCTTCCTGCAATCTTTCATGTTTTAGATACACACATTTCAATCCAAGTATTTCAGTTGCCATAACAACTTCATAAATTTGTTCTCAGATGTCCTTTTTAATCACATCATTTAAAACAAGCTGGATGGTCGGTGGAGTGCCTTGATTTATTCCATTTGCACCTAGCTCCTGAGGAGGCTGGTATTTGTTTCTTTTTCTCCAAGAAGCTCAAACACCTGAAAATAACATCACTATCTCCTCTCTGTCTCCACAGGCAAGGGAAATTTTTTTAAAAATGTGTGGCCTTATTATTTTTTAAAACCCAGGTGATATTATGCCCAGAAATCGTCCCCTGGTTCACAGAAGAGAGATTGCTCACGCCACCCAGGTCTATACAGCAGGCCCCTGTCCAGAGAACGCTGCTTTATTTCCACATATCAATTATTTATGCTGCCAAACAGGTTTTTGATAGAATCCTAGTGGTTTTATTGGCTTCTGGTGACTATTACCATATAATACCTTTATAATATCATCTACTTTATGATGGGAAAAATAAAACTATGCCAATATGTAAGTTTCAACGGCATGCATTAATTTTTAAACTACTCTCGGATGCTTTAGGATTTCATGCCAATAAAGAATAGGGCATCGTATTTCTGGCATCATTAAATAAATGACTTTGGCCAACATCAACAAGCAAACAATAGAAAACAGAACTCCACCAACAAATGAAAAGGGGGTGTCAAAAAATTCAAGCCTGGCTTTTTGCATATGTGGTGAAACTGAAGGCACTTCCCAGCAAGTATTGAAATGCACAGATAAGAACACAAAAGGCCCTGAAGTGGTTTGAAGGGTCACAATTTGCTGTTAAACACAGCAGACGGAAACCTGTGAAAGTCCACTTCACTGAACTTTTGAATGTTCCTGTGTAAAATCAGGAGTCATGCACAAGTTAGGGCAATCAATGATTCTAGACAGTTTTATTTTAAATTGCATTCTCAGTTTGTTAGAGGAAAAAAACATATGCACATACACACATATATATATTTAAGCTTAGAAGATGAGTGAGAGGAGGAATACTGCGTGTAATCACTCTGTGTCAGAAATTAAAATGCAAGGGTCAATAACATGCAACTAGGTACCAGCAAAGAGTAAATATTGGTTATGTTTAGGAAAGAGCAGAAAAACAGATGTGATATCAAGTTAGACCTTTCACTTCAAAAAATACTAAGCGACTAGTTCTTCGCCACTGGGGAAAAAAATCTCTTTTAATTATGTAAAAAGTGAAGAGAAGGTAGTAGGATTCTTTACCTTTGAATACTAAATTAGGGAACAGCAGCATCAAAGGCAGGCTTGATCTGTTTTGCCTGAAAAATTAATAGGCTTTACTAGTCCTTTGCAATGGAGTCTAGAACTGCAAAAACAGAGGCTCTGGTGACACCAACAGTCCCAGGAACAAAATGCAGCTGTGGATGCGTGTTGGGGGTTGGGAGAGGGTTTTTGTTGTCTGGTTTTAGGGGATTTTTTACTTTTCTTTAATAAAAATGTATAAACCCGGCTGCCGAAACTCCGCAGAGGACCTGCTCTGGCCGAGGCCGCCTCCCCACCCACCCCCTTGTTCCTGTCCACAACCCGCCCGCTGCCTGTCGCCGGGGCCAGTGGCCGGGCCGGAGGGCCTGGCCACCCCAACTCCGCGGTTTCAAAGCGCAGAGAGTTGAAAGGAGGGGAGGCTGGCGTCGGGGAGAGGGACGCCGGAGAAAAAACCTCAGTCAGGGTCCCCGGCCACCTCGGGGCTTCGCGCTGGTTCCCTCTGGGTCCTTCCTGAAATGGGGAGGCGGACCCCGCGCTTCGCAGAGGAAACTTTCTGGGAGCCTGGAAGACTTGTCACCCAGTCCGCACTCTCTCCAGCAGCGGGGCGAGCGCTGGAGGCGATGATTACTATCGACAAACCTACAATTCTTTCTCTTGAGAACCCCACACATTTCACCCCGAGTAGGCCTGCGGATGAAGCTACTGGTGCCGGGGAGGGGTAGGAGGGGGCGCCGTGGCCGTTCCCCGGCGGCGGCCCCCCTTCTGAAACCCGGCAGGTTGCTCCGCAGAGCGCATGCAGGTGGCCTTCTGCTCGCACATCGAACTGGCATCCTCGGCTTTTGTCCACGACGTCCCTGCGTCGCACTCCTGCAGCCCAGAGGGCCCGGGGCACCAGCGGGCAGGGAGGGCTGGAGCGCCCCACCACGTCAATAGCAGGAAACCCCGAGGGCAGGGCAAGGAGGGCACGGGCTTGGGTTCTGCCCGGGACTGTGAGGAACCATGAAGATCAGGCGAGCAGCTCCTAAGGAAGCCGACTTGGCTTCTGTTCCCTGGGAAAGCGGATCAAGAAACTCGCTGAAGACCACTATTTACAGATGAGCCAAAGCAGAGCTGCTTAATTCACTCAATAACAAATCTTAATTGCTCAAAACAAAGCAGCTAAGTCTCTTTAGAGTGCTTCAAAGGCCCTTCACACTGTAACCTGCAGTACAAAATGCATGCAGCATTTTCTAAAAAGAAAATACATTCAGAATCAAGGATAAAGTTAGAACTTTACCTTCATTTTTTAAAGGGTTTAATTTTTCCCCCATCTCCCCCTCCAGTGAGGTCTAAATTTAGATAATGTTATTACTATCTAACTACAGTCTGTTTATTTTACTGCCTTTTTAAAAGAAAGGAGACATTTGTGCCTTAATATTAAAAAGCCCCAAATCTGAATTTAAAAGAACATTAGTGAACAATTATATGGAAAGTCAAGAAAGATTTCTGAAAGAACTATCAAAAGACAATATTTATGTAGAATTCAAGCATTAGCAGCGAGCCTGACACAGCAAAACCATTGTATTTTCCACTAGTTTTGTTTTGCTCTATACAGCTGTGTTTTCACAGATGCAAAGCCATGTGTCTCCACCAAAAGGTTTAGCCCTCCCTTCAGATGTGAATGCAGATCAAAGGTTCAAACGCAGAAATACAAGATCCTTTTCCCTTTGGAACATGTTTTTATTTTTCTGCAGTGGCTGCAAACCAGAATTTCCATCTGTTGTCCTTCTGCAGTATACAGGTTAACCTTAGCAGTGGGGCTCGGAGCGCTGTTATCTCAGCTAAGAAGTGCACAGATGAAGCGCGTCTGCATGTACCATCAGAGCAGCTCCCCAAGATGTCCACAAAGCTAAGACAGAATTGAACCAGGCAGGAGCAGAATTCATTTTAGTTGACATATAGAAATTAATTTTCATTTCTGTGCAACATCAAAACGGATGATGAATTTAAGATGGGTTTTGCTTTTACACCACATGCATCTTGGTAAAGATAACAACATCAACCACGATTCCCTGCCGGTCCCTCCTTCTTCCTAGAGCCAGCAGTATGCAGTAAGACAGACTGCATTTGAATCTCGGCTTGGTGAAAATTCTCTAACAACAGAAAATGATTTGATAAAATAACTCATTAATTTTAAATAACTTATAATTTACCAACTCATAATTTTGAATGGAAATTTAAAAAAAACATGTTACCTATTATCATTTTAATAACTCTTATCCTGTTAATTTCCACTTCTTTATCAAACATACCCTCAGAATGACTGAAGAGAGAAACAGGTTTCTCTATTACCTACTCTAAACATGGATTTACTGCCATGTAAACATTGGCTTAAGAGAACAGTGAAAATGTGGCAATGCACTAACAAGGTGGGAGGCTTTGAAGGTATTCCTGCCAGGCTTTTAAGGTCACTAAATGTTGAGAGAAAACTGAACTAGAGAGGAACATATATATATATATACCTATATACCTATCTGTAGATAAGAGAGGTTAGAGGGATGAATGGCAGGATGACAGATACAAAGCTTTGGCTAGTTCGTGGGGAGATTTTACAGAAGCCCCAAGTGGAAAGTGCCATGGTCCCCTCTGAACACCAATGTATGAGCGCCATCTAGTGGTCTGCCTAGAACTGCACCCTAGTCCGTTACCCTCTCCCCTCCCCCCTTCCCCCACCAACATGCTGCCTTAATGTCCGGGGCTCCCCACCCCATTTCCCCACCGCATCCTGGCTCATTCTAGCACTCTCAACCCTCCTGCCCAATTACTGTACCTTTTCTGCTCTAATTACAAAATAAACTAAAAAACCAAAAAGCCTCAGAAAACATAGGAAGAGGGATAATCCCAAAAGTGGGGGTGGGTCTGGCAAAAGGACAGTGGCCTCACAGGTCTCCCCTCAAGGCTGTCACAGAGTTGCATAGGGAAGCTTAAAGGGGCTGGTTCCAAGACAATAAGGAATTGTCTTCACCGCACCTGTGGACCAGACTAAATGAACAGAGTGCCCTGTTGCCCACACATGCCCTGTCTGCCCTCAGTATGTTAACCTTTCTAGGGGAAAATAATTAGCTCAATGACTGGCCACTGGTTCACTCATCAATATCCCTTCCTAGGTGCTCTGTAAAGAGTCAAGTCCAACGTGACGTAGGTGGAGCTAGCGTTCGTGATGCGAGGCCATCCCTGCTATCTGACTCACGGGCACCCAGGCAGGGCCACATCATCAGCTGACAACAGGTCCCAGAAGCAAGGCCCACACAGCTTCCCAGGCTTCAAATACTGGCTGATTGTCAGCTTCATGGCAGATCAAGCCACTAATGTGTTATTTACTGGGATGAAAGAGGATGCCACCCCAGGCTCTGCCAAGCACACCCCCTAGTAGCACCCTTCCAGCCACCAAGGTGGCAACACAGCCTAGGAGAATGGCCAGAGCCCACTGAGTTGCACTGCCGTCCCACCAACTAGAGGCTGCTGAGCTGTCTTCATTCCATGAGTCACACCTTTGCATGTGGACACGTGGAAGGGCACACATCCTCTTGCCAGTAACGAAAGGCAACACCACAGCACTGGGCTGGGCCATCACTCCCGTGGGTTCTTAAGCCTGGCAGGGAGGGGGGTTCTTCTGATAGATCAGCCAATGCACAGAAAGAACGGACTTTGGCCCAGAATCCCGGTCTGCCAAGCGTCAGTGTGTGATCCTAGAAAGGTACTTAACTCTCTGGGCCTCATGCTTATCCAATGGGAACAAAGGATCCTAATGCCTATCTCACAGGGCTGGCATCAGATTTAAATGTACTCACCAAGTGTCCAGATCAGAGCTAACCTAGTTCTGAGGGGCTCAACACATATTCACTGACTGACAGAAAGGAAAAGGGAGCTGGCCAAAGCTCCTGAGCTGTGCACAGCCATGGCAAGTGCCCCATGATGACTCCGACTGCTCACGCTTCCCCTGGCCATGCTAAATGAGCATGTGGGCACAGCTTCTACTTAAGAACCTGTGTTCTCAAGGGAGGTATATCTAGGCACACAGGACTAGCTTTTCGCCTATTTACCCTGTGACTGTGGCCAATCTGTTTCCTCATCTGCAAAATGGGTTGAACACAGGCCCAAGCTATTAAGACTTGTTCTGAGGCAAAAAAAAAAAAAAAAAAAAAAAGTAAGTGAAGCCCCAGATGAAGTCTGGAACACATGTGGTGGTGTCAGATTTGAGACATTGGCCACTGCATTTGTCCTGGCAGGACTGTTTTCAGCGCTGGGATTTTACATTGTAATTAAAATGACAAGCTTTCTACACTCCAGTCTTACCTGCTGGGCCCTGGCAAGGAGGACTTTTGGGCATTTTAATTTTGTTAAAATGCTACTTAATCTAAAGACTGTGATTTGCCTTTCATCTGGCACATGACTGGCTTTGAGGTTAGAGGCTATGTGCTCCGCCCACTATCATTTTCACCCAATGCCCTGTGCACAACAATCAAGTAATATACAGATGATATGATTGCTTTGGAGACCTTGATAGGGAGTGAAACTATGGTGACATGGAAGCATCATAATACGGTAGGAAAGAGAAGACTTTGGAGATGATTTGGGTTGGGTCAGCCCACCCTACTGCGCTGGCGCTTGGGACGCAGGTACAGTGGAGGCCCCAAGTCCCAGCCAGATCCTCCTCTTTGCCCTATATGTGTGTGTGACATTCAGCCTGCACATCCAAGCTCCTGGCCTCACTTCCCACGCCCAGCCCAGCCTTAGTACCCTGAGGTCTGGGGTGCAAATGCTGCTACTCCACTCTCTACGATGGACTCAGGGAGAGGCCCATGGATGTCCAGCTAAGGGAAACATTTCCCAGCCTCTCCTGCATCTGAGTGTATTCATGGGCCAAAGTTCTGGTTGATGGCATGTGGTCTGGGTGAGCAGAAATGCAGTGTCCCTATAAAAGAAGGCATGTGTCTCCCTACCCTATGTGGTGGGGGCAGCCCAAGCAGCCGCCTTGGGGAAGATGTGTGCCATGTGTTGAGGTTGGCAGAACCATAGCTAAAGGAGCCTGGGACCTCACTGAGCCATCGTTATCAGCCCTGCACCAGCTACCCATGTTTCAAGTGAGAGGGAAAGAAATGATCCTTAAGTCATCATATTTGGAATCTTTTGGCCATAACACGCAGGACTGTATCCTCACTTACATCCTAGTTATGAATGAACTGAATGAAATGGGCACATCCAGCCAATCATACCCAGCATATCACCCTTGAATCGACTGAAATTTGAGCAGGAGAAGGAACACATGAATCAAAACCACACTGTTGGGGTCCTAGGAGATCTGAACCATCGTGAGACTCCGAAGTGGAGGAGAAGGTTAATAACAAGCAAGGATGAAAAAGCAGCAGCTAGAGAACAAATGGGAAGCCAAGTAAAGCAGAAAAAACTCCCAGTAGCTTCTCATGTGGTGTTTCTGAATTTCCAAATAGATGCACAAGATTAAGTAGGTTTATTTAAACATGAAAGATCATTATTTCATTGTATCATAGTAATGCTGGTGAATAAGCACCATGACCTTTGGATGAGTAGAGGGAGGCGGAGTTACAGGTGAGGTGCTGGGAATGGAGGTCAGGAACCTAAGTGTCCTGGGTGCTCCCCCTTGTACACAGGATTTTTTTTTTTTTGGCCGGTCTTCTTTGTCCCCAGGTTAACAGCCTCATGACAGATTCCTCAGCGGTGGCCCACTACTTATTCCTGCTCTTTTAAAATCAGCATATCTGCCCACCTCAGCCTCCCAAAGTGCTGGAATTACAGGCGTGAGCTGTGTCTGGCCAATATCTGTATTTTAAAAAACAACTTCCTTTCTTGCTCAGAACACTCAGCAAGTCACACCAGACAGGCCAGTTGGGGCCCCGGAGCTCTAGAAACACAAGGTTTAGTCCTGTGGTGAACAGTCTCTGGCTATGGACTATCCCAAGACACACTTCCCCTCCTGAGGAACTGCCTCATCCAAGCACAGCTTATAGTCTGCTGGGATTATCATCAAGGAGCCCAGCTCTCCCAGAGCCAAAGGGTGGGCCCCGTTAGCCCAGGTGGACACTCCCTCCCTGGAGCCTGCATCCAGAACAGAGTTACAGACTGAATACCCTGGTGGCACACTGTTCTCGTGGCTGAGCAGGGACACAGTGGATAAGGACTGATGCCAGCATGCCTGCACTCACCTTCCACCGACTGTGTGAATGCGTCCATATCCTTCCAGGAAACTCCCTCTTGTCAAAGCCAGATGTGGTATCTGTTGCTTACAACCAAGAATCTTTTTTTTTTTTTCCCCCAAGACAGAGTCTCACTCTGTCACCCAGGCTGGAATGCAATGGCGCGATCTTGGCTCACTGCAACCTCTGCCTCCTAGGTTCAAGCGATCCTCCTGCCTCAGCCTCCCACGTAGCTGGGATTACAGGCACGAGCCCCCAGGTCCAGCTAATTTTTTTGTATTTAGTAGAGATGGGGTTTCACTATGTTGGCCAGGCTGGTCTCAAACTCCTGACCTTGTGATCCACCCACCTCAGCCTCCCAAAGTGCTGGGATTACAGGTGTGAGCCACTATACCCGGCCACAACCAAGAATCTTATCTGATGGAAAGCCACAACCCAGAATTCCATTTCACTCAAAAAATATTTATTCAGTTTTTTTTTTTTTGAGACAGTCTCGCTCTGCCACCCAGGCTGGAGTGCAGTGGCGCGATCTTGCCTCACTACAATCTCCATCTCCCAGGTTCAAGTGATTCTCCCACCTCAGCCTCCCAAGTAGCTGGGATTACAGGCATGCGCCACCACACCCAAGCTAATTTCGTATTTTTAGTAGACACGGTTTCGCCATGTTGGCCAGGCTATTCTAGAACTCCTGACCTCAGATCACTTGCTCTGCTTCCCAAAGTGCTGGGATTACAGGCATGAGCCACCGCACCTGGCCTGTTTATTCAATTCTTGTCATGTGCTTGGCACCAAGACAGATGCTGGGCTTGCAATCAGGTACCAGCAGTAGCACTATGACCAGCAGTAGGGTGGTTGGATCTAACACAGGAGACAGCACAGGGTACAAAGAGCAGAGATCACACATGGGCAAAGCTATTGGAAGGCAGAGGAAGGGTGTCTGCTGGCCTATGGGGGTGTGGGTGACTGCTAAGTCACCAGAAGAGGAGGGGATATTTGGTCAGCAAGACCTCAAGGAAGATGAGAGGAGAGCTCTATGGGGAGAAGCAGCAGTGTGAGCCATGGCACAGACAGAAAGGAGCTGGGGTATCTCATCACACTGAGAATTTTAATGTGATTGGAAGGTCAGGGCCATGGGGTGGGAAGATGATTCTGGAAAGGTAATCTTGGGTTAGGGTGTAAAGGTCTTCATTCCTTAGTGTTGAGAGTGACTGCTGCTTGTGGAGAGGAGAGCAATGAGGTCTGCGTTCAGAAAGCTACTTTTGGAAGATGGACAGGAGACGGGAGAGACCCGGGAAAAGACCCACAATGGCCGGAAGCCATGCTGAGATGTGTAGAATCCAAGGGGCCAGCGGAGTCAAGAATGACTCCAAGGATTTCAGCTACAAGATGAGGAAAGGCGGCGCTAGAGTCTGTGGAGGCAGCTTCCAGCAGCCTCTGTGCTGACCTTACTCTCCAGCGGAGCACATACACCTTGACCGGATCAAAACTCGTTGCTGCCAACAAGAATCTGGCAAGTTTCTGTCACCCTGAGCAAGGAGGCGAAAGCGGATGGGCACCTGAGGTTTCTAACACTCTTCTTACTGCTTCCCCTCTTGAAAAAGTTTTCTCTTTTTTTGAAATAGGATTTCACTCTGTCACCCAGGCTAGAGTACAGTGGCACAGTCATGGTTCATCACAGCCTCAAACTCCTGGGCTCAAGCAATCCTCCTGCCTTAGCCTTCCCAGTAGCTGAGACTACAGGTGTGCGCTACCATACCAGTCTGATTTTTCAAAAACATTTTTGCCATGCTGGCCAACATAGTGAAACCATATGTCTACAAAAATATAAAAAACAGCTGGGCATGGTGGCGCGCACCTGTAGTCCCAGCTACTTGGGAGGCTGAGGCAGAAGAATTGCTTGAGCCAGGAGGTAGAGATTGCAGTGAGCCGAGACTGCGCCACTGCACTCCAGCCTGGCGCCTGGCAAAAGAGCGCGACTTTGTCTCCAAACAAACAAACAAACAAACAAACAAAATTTTTGTAGGGATGAGGTCTTGCTATATTGCCTAGGCTGAAAACTTTTTTTTTTCATGAAGCATCATACAACCTTTTCTTTTTTTTCTTTTGGGACAAAGTCTTGCTCTGTGGCCCAGGGTAGAGCACAGCAGCACAGGATCACTGCTCACTGCAGACTCCAACTTCTGGGCTCGAGTGATCCTCCCATCTCAGCCTCCCGAGTAGCTGGGACTACAGGTACGCACCACCACACCTGGCTAATTTTTGTATAGTTTGTAGCGATGGGGTTTTGCCATGTTTCCCAAGCTGGTCTAATGCTCCTGAGTTCAAGCAATCCGCCAGCCTCGACCTCCGAAAGTGCTGGGATTACAGGCGTGAGCCACAGCACCTGGTGGACTCATAGAACATTTAACATGTAAGTCCTCCGTCAATGTTCCAAATTTTCCCCACCTTTCATCTTATCGGGAAATAACTAAGATTTTTCAAAAAAAAAAAATGACATCGCAAAGGTACACCTACTTAACTGTACAACTGGTTAGCTTTTCTAGCTTCATGACATCATTTTTAGAGGTACTTCTATTTCTCACAGAACTGCACCTGCACCATCATATGAAAAACGGATGCCAATTAGTAGTATTTCAGTTAAAACCGTTTCCTCGAATCATTGTCTTATGCTAGAAGTGAGCTGGCATGAACAACAAAGGGTTGCTATTAATAGTACAACACAGAACGCAAGCGGAAAACTCAAGTGAAATTATGTTTTTTTAAAACCCACTGTTTAGTGCTCAGAAAAAGGACAGACTGTGCGGCATCTGTGCTGGGGGGAGATGGAACTAATAAATCATTGCCATTTTTACTACGCACAGCAGAATCTGATGTGCATCCAAAGCCAAACACATTGGCTGTCCGAGAAAAATGATTTACGTTCCAGGGCTTTTTTTCACTCCGTTTGAAAGTTTATGCATTTAGCATCCTAGATGATTTTATTAATTTAAGTCTCCTGTAATTATTAACAGTTTTTTTTTAATTTGGGGGATGGGTTAAATTTATGAATGAAATATAAATGGAGATATGTGTGTGTGTGTGTGTGTGTGTATATATATATATATATCTCCTTATGTTCAAACACAAAATATCCATTTCAAAGTCCAACTTGCAGATGTAAAGCCATGTAACACATAAGACCAGGCTGGGGAAAAAAAACGATATTTTGATGCATACAAAAAAACCACTAGTGACACTAGATAGCTAACTTTCTATTATCAGTTCAAGAAAGGAGTAAGAAAAGCATATTTTCTTATTTAATCAATTTGACCAGAATCAAAGCAAGTTTAGAAAAGACTCTAAACACTGATGACGGTGCAATATCCATCTTCAGTAAACAACAAGCTTATGACAAATTCTTATGCTTTTGCCACATCTGGCTACCCTATCTGCTCTGGAATATAGAAATGTAATAAAAAGGGGCCTCTAAATAGAAACGCAGGCGGCTCCACTAATCAGATTATCATCATAAGGTACTGACAGCAAGAAAAGTCACACAAAACCAGAGCTGTCAGGAATGTTGTTTCAGAATTCAATGAACAATGGACTATTTTTTGGCATTCCATAATCATTTTGCCTACACACTCTTGTTAGAAAATTGGTAAAATTCAGAAAAGCAGAGCCTAGAAGGACTGATGAACATTCGGAGCCTTCTGAATAGTCCATGGCGTTGAGATTTTTGTCCGAGGACTTGAAAAGTTAAAGGCATAGTCCTGCCAATTGTGAGATGCCCTCTCCAACACAGACCACCCACAACTACGGATTTCCATCTGGTGAACAAAACAGACAGCTCCCTAATTATTTTTAAAAACGATTTCCCCCCTCAACATACTTTCTTTATTTGTCTGTGACCTGGAACTTAATGGAAAACCTGGTGCATGCCAACTTCATTTCTTGTAATGAAACATCCTATTTTATTGTTTTCACTGGTTTGTTTTAAAGACTCTAAGAGAGAAATTATTACCCCCAGAGCCAATACACCAAGCCACCAAGACAATTCCAATGAACAACTGTTTCCTCTGAACAGAGAATATCTTGTTTAAATATTAGCCACTGAAGTTTTCTCTCACAACCAACAAGATGAAAATAGGAGGAAATTATTTGCAATCGTTCTCAACTGGGCACCCATACTGCTAGTGTCAAAATCTATGGCTTTTCCAACAAGATGGCCACCTCTGCCAAAAGCATGCTCAGAAATGCCAACTGTAATTAAAATCTGGCACCTGTCTTGGGCACCAAATTTGCTTCTAATATCTCCATGTTGAAATGTGTCTCAGCTTCAAGAGGACTTAAGATGCTTCTTGCCCTCTGCTCTTCGGAAAAACACTCAAGTGGAAAAATTGACGGCTGTTATCCCCAAAATTACATTTTTTACATTTTAACTATCCTAAGTCTTCTCTGCTTTCTTTCTCTGAATCTGTTTGTTTAATTAGTCCCAAGAGAATCACCATACATTCCCTTCACACATTTTGTTTTTATAAACCTCAAGAAAAATAGGCAGTGAAATAAGTTCTTCCCACTCTGGAGCTGTGGGGGAGGGCATGTGTGACAGAGGTAGATTTTGCAAGGTTTTAGATACCCTGGAACTGGGAAGCTCTAGGTGGGGCAGGAGGCTTCCCGAAGAGGGTTTTTCAGAGCCACCCGTCTTGATTGGAGGCACACTGCTTTGGACCTCTCTGCTGCCCATGAACAAGCTTGTGTCTCACCTATTTTTTATTGAGCTGGGGCTCTCAAAATTCTAAGTGGTTTTTTGCTTGTTTTTGAAGACTCTGCGGCATTTCTCGAGAAGAAACATCTTGTGATCTTTCTTATAAGCCTTTCAAAAACTCTCCACTCAGCCCCCTCAGATGTGGGCAGAGTGGTCCTCAGGCCCACGTATACCTTGGCTGGCTGATGTGCACTCCACGGTTTGGCAATGACAAGCACTCCCAAAGGGTGGGAGGCCGGAGTGTGCGGAGGGCCCAGCAGTAGCCTCTCCAGAGGGGAAGGGGCCCTGCCCACCATGCTCGCTGCTGTATCGCTGGGCCTAGAAGTGTGTCTGGCACAGAAGGTGCCAGGGCTAACAGGCAGATCTAGGGTAAGCTTGCCTTTGTAATGAGTTCCTTACATTAAGATTTCTGTAACCAATTGGTTCCCATGGTCAGAGGATCCTGACCCAGAGGAAATTATAAATCATTGTAAATGCAAGAAGATGCCCTTCTCCCCAAGCCTGTTAAGGGGCACAGACATTCACCCTTTCGATGCACGTCCTCATTAAGCCTCCCTTTCAGGAGCTCCATCCTTCAGCGACCCTTCTTCCCCCAGGACATCCCAAACTCCTATAACACACCACTCTTCATTAGAAATTAAAAGAGGCGGCCCAGCACAGTGGCTCATGCCTGTAATCTCAGCACTTTGGGGGACCGAGGCGGGTGGATCACCTGAGGTTAGAAATTCAAGAATAACATGGTGAAATCCTGTCTCTACTAAAAATACAAAAATTAGCCAGGCGTAGTGGTGCACGCCTATAGTCCCAGCTACTCAGGAGGCTGAGACAGGAGAATTGCTAGAACCTGAGAGGCTGAGGTTGCACTGAGCCAAGATTGCGCCACTGCACTCCAGCCTGGGTGACAGAGCAAGACTCCGTCTCAAAAATAAATAGATAAATAAAAAGAAATTAAAAGGGGCTAAAGGAGTACAATGACTGCTTAAAGTACAAGTAGATTTACTACTGAATGCAGAAAAAATATAAAAGCAGTGCCTGATTTATGACAGGATTCTGCTCAAAATAATTCACCAATAAGTTGCTTCTTTGGAACTAAAAATGAATTTTTCCCCTTAGAAAAAATGGCACAATTGACGGTTAGGCCCTCAGGTAACTCACACAAGCCCACCAAACCCCACAATGTCCCAGGGTGCCACTATTTTAATAGCATATTCATCGGAAAGAGAATCCTAAGTTTAAATTAGGGAATTTTTCAGCCACAGGAAAGAAGATACCCTGGACATGGCTGGTGGCTTATTCATGCCCCACACCCCTTAAAGAAAGCCATCTCCCTGGATCAGAAATTGCCCTAAGGCCTCAAAACCACAGGTGACCAAAGCAAAAACAGACAAATGAAATCACGTCAAGTTAAAAAGCTTCTGCACAGCAACGGAAAACAATCAGCAAAGTGAAGAGACAACCCACAGAATGGAGAAAAATATTTGCAAACTACCCATCTGACAAAGGATTAATAACTGGGATACATACGGAGCTCAAAAAACTCAACAGGAAAAAAATCTAATAATCCAATAAAAAAATAGGCAAAAGATCTGAACAGATATATCTCAGAAGAAGACATACGAATGGCAAACAGGCATATGAAAAGGTGCTCAATGTCACTGATGACCAGAGAAATGCAAACCAAAACTATAGTAAGATATCACGACCCAATTAAAATGACTTTTATGGTCGGCAAAGCCTGAGTCCTGTCCTCTCGCTCTCCTCCCCAGGCAGCATGAGCTTCACCACTTGCTCCACCTTCTCCACCAACTACCGGTTCGTGGGCTCCGTCCAGGTGCCAGCTACGGCATCTTCATGTCCCACTCTGCCAGCTTCCGGAGCAGCATTGGGGTCGGGGGCCTGGTCGCGGGGATGGCCAGGTGTCTGGCAGGAATGGGAGGCATCCAGAACGAGAAGGAGACCACCGCCTGGCCTCCTACGTGGACAGAGTGAGGAGCCTAGAGACCGAGAACCGGAAGCTGGAGAGCAAAATCCAGGAGCATCTGGAGAAGAAGGGACCCCAGGTCAGAGACTGGGGCCATTACTTTAAGACCATGGAGGACCTGAGGGCTCAGATCTTCGCAAATGCTGTGGACAATGCCCGCATCGTTCTGCAGATTGACAATGCCCGTCTTGCTGCTGACTTTAGAGTCAAGTATGAGACAGAGCTGGCCATGCGCCAGTCTGTGGAGAGCGACATCCATGGGCTCTGCAAGGTCATCGATGATGCCAGTGTCATTCAGCTGCAGCTGGAGACAGAGATCGAGGCTGTCAAGGAGGAGCTACTCTTCATGAAGAAGAACCATGAAGAGGAAGTAAAAGGCCTACAAGCCCAGATTGCCAGCTCTGGGTTGACCGTGGAGGTAGATGCCCCCAGATCTCAGGACCTCGCCAAGATCATGGCAGAAATCCGGGCTCAATATGACGAGCTGGCTCGGTAAGAACTGAGAGGAGCTGGACAAGTACTGGACTCAGCTGGTTGAGGAGAGCACCACAGTGGTCACCACACAGTCCACTGAGGTTGAAGCTGCTGACATGGTGCTCACAGAGCTGAGACGTACAGTCCAGTCCTTGCAGATCGACCTGGACTCCATGAGAAATATGAAGATTAGCTTGGAGAATAGCCTGAGGGAGATGGAGGCCCGCTACGCCCTGCAGATGGAGCAGCTCAACAGGATCCTTCTGCACCTAGAGTCAGAGCTGGCACAGACCCGGGCAGAGGGACAGCGCCAGGCCCAGGAGTACGAGGCTCTGCTGAACATCAAGGTCAAGCCGGAGGCTGAGATCGCCACCTACCGCCACCTGCTGGAAGATGGTGAGGACTTCAGTCTTAGTGATGCCCTGGACAGCAGCAACTCCATGCAAACCATCCAGAAGACCACCAGCCGAGGGACAGTGGATGGCAAAGTGGTGTCTGAGACCAACGACACCAAAGTTCTGAGACATTAAGCCAGCAGAAGCAGGGGACCCTTTGGGGAGCAGGAGGCCAATAAAATGTTCAGAGGTCAAAAAAAAAATGACTCTTATCTAAAAGACAGGCAATAATAAATGTTGGCAAGGATATAGAAAAAAAGGAAACCGTCACACACTATTAATGGGAATGTAATTTAGTACAACCACTATGGAGAACAGTGTGGAGGTTCCTCAAAAAACTAAAATGAGAACTACCCATATGACCCAGCAATCCCACTGCTAGGTATATACTCAAAAGAAAGGAAGTCAGTATATTGAAGCAATATCTGCACTCCCATGTTTATTACAGCAATATTCACAATAGCAAAGATTTGGGAGCAACCTACGGGCCCATCGGTAGCTAAATTGATAAAGAAAATCTGGTACATATACACAATGAAGTATTATTCAGACATAAAAGAGAATGAGATCCTGTCATCTGCAACAATATGGATGGAACTGGAGAACATTACACTAAGTGAAATAAGCCAGGCACAGAAAGACAAACTTTACCTGTTCTCACCCATTTGTGGGAGCTAAAAGTTAAACAATTGAACTCATGGAGACAGAGACTAGAATGCTGGTACCAGAGGCTGGGAAAGGTAGTGGAAGGGAAAGGAAAGTGGAGATGGTTAATGAGTATGAAAACCTAGTGAGACAGAAAGAAGTTCTAGTATTTGATAGTACAACAGGGTAACTACAGTCACAATAATTTATTATACATTTAAAAATAACTACAAGAGACCGGGCGTGGTGGCTCACGCCTGTAATCCAAGCACTTTGGAGGCCAAGGCAGGCGGATCACCTGAGGTCAGGAGTTCAAGACCAGCCTGACCAACATGGTGAAACCCTGTCTTAAAAAAAAAAAAAAAAATTATAAAAATAAAAATAAAAAAATAACTACAAGAGTACAACTGGAATGTTTGTAACACAAAGAAATGACAAATTCTTGAGGTCATAGATACCCCATTTACCTTGATGTGATTACACATCATATACCTTTATCAAAATATCTCCTCATGCACCCCATAAATATATACATGCTGACTATGTAGCTATTAACATTTTTTAAATTTTAATAGGTAACAGTTTTCAAATATTTTTTACTGCAACCCACAGGAAGAACTATATTTATAGTGACAGCCTATACATACATACATACATACATACATACATCCATCACATATAAAAACAACCAAAAGTGGCCGGGAGCGGTGGCTCACGCCTGTAATCCCAGCACTTTGGGAGGCTGAGGTGGGTGGATCACGAGGTCAAGAGATCGAGACCATCCTGGTCAACATGGTGAAACCCCGTCTCTACTAAAAAAAATACAAAAATTAGCTGGGCATGGTGGCACGTGCCTGTAGTCCCAGCTACTCGGGAGGCTGAGGCAGGAGAATTGATTGAACCCAGGAGGCGGAGGTTGCAGTGAGCCGAGATCGCGCCATTGCACTCCAGCCTGGGTAACAAGAGTGAAACTCTGTCTCAAAAAAAAAAAC
>PVKV010026476.1:0-27932 GCA_004027835.1 Alouatta palliata
TTTGAAATATCTCACCAAAAAATATTTGAAGAAGAATAATCTACGTGATTGGTTGCGCGTAGTTGCTAACAGCAAAGAGAGTTACGAATTACGTTACTTCCAGATTAACCAGGACGAGGAAGAGGAGGAAGACGAGGATTAAATTTCATTTATCTGGAATATTTTGTATGTGTTCTTGAATAAAACTTGGGAACCAAAATGGTGGTTTATCCTTGTATCTCTGCAGTGTGGATCGAACAGAAAATGGAAATCATAGTCAAAGGGCTTCCCTTGGTTCCCCACTCACTTATTTGTAACTTCTTTTTTTTTCTGCTTGAAAATTTCAATTCTCGTGGTAATACCAGAGTAGGAGCGGGTGACTGGACGGAACTGACAGCCTTGGGGAGGCAGATGAGGGTGTGGAGGTGTAGGCTGAAGGGAGTGGCTGTTATTTTAAAAAGTGTGACTGTCAATTGTATCTGTTGCTTTTCGAAAACAATGATTCAGGATACGAGTGGGCTCCTCTCATTCATTAAAAGAAAACGTGACATCTTTCTAAGATTCTCTGTGGGAAAAAGTGTCAATAAAATATGGGTTTTTGGGTCATTCGTCTTTAATTTTTTGATTACAAATTTCTCTTGACGCACACAATTATGTCTGCTAATCCTCTTCTTCCTAGAGAGATAAGCTGTGCTCCTTCAGCGTTCGTGCATGGTCTGTCACTCTCCATAAAGGCGTTTGGGGAATCGATTGTAAACGTCCCAGGTTCTAAATTAACTAAATGTGTACAAAAATGAAATGTGTAAGTAATGTTTCTACAAGTCTTTGCAACAGACTGTCACTTTGGTCTCCAGCAGAGGGAGCTGTAGGAATAGTGCTTCCAGATGTGGCCTCCTGTGTGGGGCCCAGCCATGGGGGCCCCGATGCCAAGAGCTCTAGAGGCTCTGGTGAAGGGGGCCACAGAGGCGAAGTGACTGGGAAGCCTCCCATGCCAAGGAGATGGGAGGTGCCGGGGAAGTAGCTGCCCCATGCCACTTATGCCATGACTAGATTTAATGTCAGAAGTCATTCTACAAACTGGTGTGACGCAGTGCACAGGTTAGAGAATTGTGAAAGGGGCTACCAAGGCTGGGAAAAGAGACGCAATTGTTGCTGTGAGTGACTTTGAAAGAAATTCAAACAGTAATGAAGAAATGTCTTTTAGAATTTACGGTGTATAAAATTCATGTTTTTAAAAGAGCTTGCCTACAGATGGTTTCCGCACCCAAAGTTGTGCTCTGTGAGCTGCATAGCTGGAAATTCACTGCTTGATCCTACCTTGGCTCCAGTTTCACATGTGGTGCTCCGTGGATTAGTTGAACATGTTGAGGCTTTGCAATTTCACTTGTGTTAAAGGCTCTAGCATTTTCCATTTCTATGCAAATTTCTTTGAAGCAGAATTGCTTGCGTATTTCTCTGCCTTCACAGAAGGCAGAGTTTCTTTCAGACTTCACCGAGGCATCAGTTGCTTTTTGGCGATGCCCCTTCCCGTGATTATTAACTGAGTTTGTGGCTTGAGTTTACAAATTTTACTTGTTGCATTGATGTTCCCATGTGGAAAGTAATTTTTAGTTTGGTTGTGAAAAAACCCTGGGCTGAAGTTACCATTTAAGTTAAAAGGAAAAAAACTAGTCCCAGATTTGAAAACGTGTAATAAAATTGAAACTCACTGGTTTTTCTATGTCTTTTTGATCTCTTGTAATTGAGCTTTGATCACATTTTCTATTAAAGTGGCTAACACATGGCTACTATTACTGTGCGAGGCTTTGTTTTTTTAAGGACTGGCATGTTAAGAAATGCTTTGTCCTCACAAATTAGTTGCTGTACCAACAGTTCTGTTGGTCTTCATTAGGCTTAGAAGAAACGATGTCCTTTATTTCCATGTTCTTCCCTTAGCTGTGCTGTTTGCCGCAGTGACATTCAGGAGTGGGCTGTCACTAACTCTAGAATTTCTCCAGATGCAGAGCGTAGGGATCAACTTTGCCAGCAAATGCGGATTTCTGATGGGGAATATGTGGTGTGCACTTGAATTCCATCACAGCCATGACACCAGCTGTGCCCAGAACACACTGTAGACCAGTTTCCTTTGTATCTGTTTTGACTCACACACCTCACTTGCCTGATCGAAAATAGTTGAGGCAGGAAGGCTGACTGGAGTCATGGAAAGTTTCAAGCCGTGATTTAAGTTCATGAGAGTGCTGAAACAGGCGGTCGGTCTCATCTCCGCCAATGTAAGTTACACAAACACCCTCACGCCCTTCCCTTGAGTGTGCTGGTACAGCCGAGGAAATAAGGTGTGTTAATGTCACTGTGTGCTACGAACTAGTGTCACATTTTTTTTTTTTTTGAGATGGAGTTTCGCTCTTGTTGCCCAGGCTGGTGTGCAATGGAGTGATGGCTCACCTCAACCTCCCGGGTTCAAGCGATTCTCCTGCCTCAGCCTCCTCCCAGGTAGCTGGGATTACAGGTGCCTGCCACCACACCCAGCTAATTTCGTATTTTTCGTAGAGGTGGATTTCTCCATGTTGGTCAGGCTAGTCTCCTGACCTCAGGTGATCCACCCGCCTCGGCCTCCCAAAGTGCTGGGATTACAGGCATGAGCCACCACGCCTGGCCAGGACTAGTCACTACTAAAGGCAAAAAAAAAAAAAAAAAAAAAAAAACAACTAGAGGCTTCATGCGTTTTCTCTCCAAAAGCCTCTGATCCCCCTTTTCCCATGGTACTTTCAGTGGCGAAGTGTTTGGTTAGTGTACTCATCCCTTTAGGAACAGGCAGGTGTTTAAATACAAGGGTCCTAACTGCTCATGAATGCTGTGTAGGACAGGTATTCAGAAACATGAGGAAATTGAGGGAGTTGGATGATACCAAGTGTCTTAAGACATTTGATATCGGGCTATCTAGACCTCAGCCTTTTTAGGAGACACTTGATTTCCTGGAAGGTGAAAAGGATCCCAGTGAGCGGGGATAGTGGTCCGGCTGTTGAAGTCACTGATAATGTCAGGGGAGCCTGGAATTTGGTTTGACACCTGATTTCACTTTCCATTTGTACGCAAGACTTTAGACCCTTAAACTTGTCAAGTGTAGTAAGACAAGAGCTGCTGGCCCTCCCGTGGGTGAGGGGGACTTAGGATGTGGGACAGCTACAGATCTGGCAGTTCCAGGGGACAAATCACTGGGGTGGCTGGAGTCAGAAACTGCAGGGTAGGGGCACCATGGGAGTGAGAGATGGGCCAAGTCCCCGAAGGAGAGCTGGGTGGGCGCCTGCCCGAGTTGTTTGCTGAATTGTGGTGATGGGCCTGTATTTAGTGGAATAAACTATGGGGTTGCTTCTCTTTGAGGGAGAAGAGGATAGTAGAGAGGCTTGGTGTGGGGATTTGCCATCCCTGGAAGGAGGTGGCCCTCCACCTACAGGCAGCAGATGGAGACCACCTGTTAACTGGTGCTATCATAGTGCTTATCTCTAGGAACAGGAAACTGAATTTCTAATCCAGTCATTATCTTGTCTTTGGGATGGATTTGAGAATACACATTCTTTTTTTCCCCCTTGGCTATTTTGGGCCCAGCTAAAACAGTCTGTAAAGGCTGTGCTGACCAGCGGAGTGAGTTAGCTACCACCGTAGCTAGAACCCAGAAAGCACCCATACAATGTTCTCAGGCAGGCCGGGCGTGGTGGCAGGCGCCTGTAATCCCAGCACTTTGGGAGGTGGAGGCGGGTGGATCATGAGGTCAGGAGTTTGAGACCAGCCTGGTCAATATGGTGAAACCCCGTCTCTACTACAAATACAAAAGTTAGCCTGGCGTGGTGGCGGGTACCTGTAATTCCAGCTTCTTGGGAGGCTGAGGCAGAATCTCTTGAACCGGGAGGCAGAGGTTGCAGTGAGCCAAGATTGTGCCACTGCACTCCAGCCTGGGCGACAGAGCGAGACTCCGTCTCAAAAAAAAAAAAAGAAAGTTCTCAGTTCTCAGGCTTATACAAGTGTTTTCTCGGCTTCAGGACCACGGCCCAGGACAGCCTTTTTGAGAAGCACCCTCCTCCCCTGAAACTCCAGCTGATTTGGATTCAGGTGGTGCAGGGTCCACACTTTGAGAAAAAGGCTTCAAGTACAAGGAAAATCTTGGTGCAGCAGGTGGGCACTGTGGTCCTGAGTGACGCTGTCTCACACCTGCTAAGGAGGAGGCATGTAGGGCCAGCTTTGAACTATGTGGCTGCGAGGTGAGTACGTACAAGCAGTTCCATTGGCCTTGAGAACCAGGCGTGCTGGGTGGCCATAGCGTGGATATGTGTTGTTGAATGAACTGGCCTCAGGCAGGGCTTGGGGGTGCCTGGATAGGAGTTCATGTAGCCCTGGAATGGAAATGGACTACGGTATGTGCAGAGAAGATGATGGGCTTTTTCTTTTCTTTTTTGAGATGGGGTTTTGCTCTTGTTGCCCAGGCTGGAGTGCAATGGCACAACCTCAGCTCACTGCAATATCCACCTCCCAGGTTCAAGGGATTCTCCTGTCTCAGCCTCCCCAGTAGCTGGAATTACAGGTGCCTGCCACCACACCTGGCTAATTTTTTGTATTTTTAGTAGAGACAGGGTTTCACCATTTTGGTTAGGCTGGTCTTGAACTCCTGACCTCAGGTGATCCACCTGCCTCAGCCTCCCAAAGTGCTGAGATTACAGGTGTGAGCCACCGCACCCGGCCGATGCGCTTTTTCAACTCTGTTCTTGGAAAAAGCTTTTTTTTTGAGACAGACTCTCGCTCTGTCACCCAGGCTGGAGTGCAGTGGCACAATCTTGGCTCACTGCAATCTCTGCCTCCCAGGTTCAAGTGATTCTGCCTCAGCCTCCCAAGTAGCTGGGATTACAGGTGCACGCCACCATGCCCAGCTAAATTGTTTAAAAAAATTTTTTTTTTATTTTTAATTATTATTATGTGTCATCAACTTTATTTTGAGACAGAGTTGGGCTCTGTAACCCAGGCTGGAGTGCAATGGCGCGATCTTGGCTCACTGCAACTTCTGCCTCCTGGGTTCAAGCGATTCTCCTGCCTCAGCCTCCCGAGTAGCTGGGATTACAGGCGCCCGCCACCACGACCGGCTAATTTTTTGTATTTTTAGTAGAGATGGGGTTTCACCATCTTAGCCAGGCTGGTCTCCATTTCCTGACCTCGTGATCCACCCGCCTTGGCCTTCCAAAGGGCTGGGATTACAGGTGTGAGCCACCTCACCCGGCCCATAATTTTTGTATTTTTAGTAGACACAGGGTTTCTTCATGTTGGCCAACCTGGTCTCTCAAAACTCCTGACCTCAGGTGATCCGCCCACCTCAGGCTCCCAAAGTGCTGGGATTGCAGGCATGAGCCACTGCGACTGGCTGGAAAAAGTTTTTTTTCTTGATGCTTGTATAACCAATATGTTAAAAAATATTTTAATTTTTTGAATTGTCACTGAGGTGTAATTATGAGCTCTATGATCGGCAAACATGAGAATCTCGTCGACTGAAACGGCAACCTTACCGATAGGCTTGTTCCGGCAACTGCAGAGTTTACTGAATGTTCACCTTTTTAGGGATTGCTTTTAACATCATGCATTTTTGGCCATTGTTATTAAAATCACCATTTAATATTTAACAATAGTAAGAGCTCTCCTTTAAAAATGACTGGAGATTTGTAGTAAAAAGTCCATTTGTTTCTAGCATTCCAGTTTTTGCTTTTGGACAAAACTGAATAATGTTACCTAGCTGCAGTCATCAGGAAGAACAGGACGGGGAGAGGATTATGACTGATGAGCATCTCGACTAATTTGTTGCCAAATTAAGCAGTTAGAACTGTTCTTTCTTGAATGATATCTTGACTTTCTCAGCCTCGCCTTGGGAATTGGAGCCAAGGCTGATGATGGGGGCGGCTTTCTGGTGATGAGAAATATTGTAAGTCAGAGTTTTTCTACCGAAGGGCAGGGGACTTTTGAAGGGGATTAGAGTTGTGGGGATGGTAACTGAGGGGTGGGCATGTCAGCTTAGGGGTTTCTTCCCAGGTGGTTACCATTCAGGGAGGCAGTTGGTCTGGAAAGAACGAGGAAGAGGCAGGTTTGTTTCAAGCCTCTGATCTGGGGCTCCCCCTGGCTAGCTGCTCCGTGATGCAACAACCCTGGGAGGGGGGGCCCTTTGGTTTCCTGGCCTGCTTCCCTGCAGCGGGTTCCTTTCCCCTTGCGGGCAGCCAGCACTGGGCTAATCTATCTACAGCGTAGTTAAAGCGTGTCTGGGAGATGGAGTGGTTCCCAACACCCTAGTCTTTGGTTCTAGAAGACTGGACCGACCTCTCCTTGCCCAGGAATGAATGCAGAGGGTCTTTTGTTTGGGGCTTACTGGCAATTAAATTGGAATGGAAGAACGGGAGAACTGCTCCCTTCTCTCTGCCCTTCCCCAGCCACCCTTTGCCTTCTGGCCAGCAGCCTGGACTCACGGTGGCTTGGGTTGTGGTGACCTCCCGAAGAGGTCTTGCACTGGGGACCCTTGGCCGAGTGGGCACAACTCTCCCGGCTCTACAAAGATGGCAGGACAGGGAGAGCCCTCCTGGGATGCCAGTATAACGGGAAGCGGTTAGAGCTGGACTGGATGGGGCTTCAGCGGAGACTTCCTCTCTGCTCTTGGCTCCCCAAGCCCAGCTGATCTCGCGGGTCTCAGGTGGTTTCCCCCAGTGCCCCTGCGAGGCAGTGGGAGAGGGTGCCCTCCCTTCACGGTCCCTTTGGGGTTAGAGAGGTGGTGGCCGGCCGGCCCCTGGAACTTTTGCCTTCTTAAGGTAGCTCTAAGACTTGCCGCTGCGGAGACTGAAGGCGCTCGCTTAAAATTCCAGTCTTATTCCCGAGGGCTTTGACCTCCATCTTCACCTTTAACGACCGAGGACTGGTGGCGGAGGCTCCCTCTCGCTCCGCGACAGGTGTCGCTTTTGGGCACAGACGATGCAGATCCGCACCGCCCCCAGGGGTCTGCATGGGTTTGAGCTGGACCCAGCCTGGAGGGGCTTTTTGGAAGATGGCATGTGGGCGGTGGGAGCGGGGAAGCGAGTGAGGAGAGCCCACCTGCGCAGATTTTTCTGCAGTAACCAGACCCACAGTCTCCGTCTTCTCCTCAGTGTGGAACACATTTTTCTTATAATCCTCTTTGGAGAGGGGATCAGGAACGTGCCGAGGCCAGAGCCGGGTGCGGGGCGGGTCCCAGCGCGTGTGAACCGAGTGGGGAGCGGGCGGCGCGCTGCCCTGGACATCCCTCCTCCGCGCCCTTGGGGGGCCCGGGACCGGGCGGGCGGTGGCGACAGGCCTTGCCAAGGGTGAGAGGGGGCGGCGTTTCCCCGCCTCCCCCTGCGCCCGGGCTCGCCCAGCCCCGGCTGCCCGCTCGGCCGTCGAGTTCCCGGGTGCGCGGACGCCTCGACGGCTCCCCCTGCCAGGGCGCCCCCCCTCCCGGTCCCCACCCTAGACCAGCGGCTCAGGACTAGTCCCCCAACTTGTTCTCTGCTGCTAACTAGTCGCGCTGCCGGAACGATGGGATGGGGTTGCCACAGCAACCAGACTGGACGTCACAATCCGGGCATGTGTGCCGCCCCCCCGCCGTGCCGCTGTGCCTGTGGCGCTGCCGCCGCCACCCTCGGCCGGCTGCGGGACTCGGGCTGCGGGGCGCGGTGGGCGGAGCGTCCGGGCTTTGCGGGGAGCGGGCTAAGGCGGCCAAGAGCAAGGGGGGTCGAGACGGGGGGGTGGAGGTTTGGGGGGCGGGGGGGCAGACGGCCGCCATCTTCTAGCCGAGGCCGCCTCGCCCGCCGCGCGCGCCCGTCCGGCAGCGCACGGGTTAAGGCTGGCACCGCGCCCGGCGGGAGGGGGGGCGCCCACCTCCCCTCCTCCCCGCGCCGGGCATGCGGGGCCCACTGGGCACCGAGGAAGAGCTGCCGCGGCTGTTCGCCGAGGAGATGGAGAACGAGGACGAGATGTCAGGTGAGCGGGGCGCGGGTGCGCCCGGGGCCAGAGCGGCAGGGGCGCCGAGACGGGCCGGGCCGGGGGCCGGAGCGCGGGCGGCGGGGGCCGCGCGGCCGGGCTGGCACCGCGCAGGAGGGGTGCGCTCCCGCCTGGCTGGCGCCGCGCGGCCAAGGGCGCGGGCTGGGTGAGCGCCCGGGCGCGGCGTGCGGGCGGCCAAGGGCGGGGTGCGATCCGGGCCCCCCGGGCGGCGACGCGGGCCAGGGGGGCCGGAGGATGGCGGGCGGGGCCTGCGCCGGTCGGGAGGGGTCGCGGCGCTGCCGGGGTCAGCCCGCGTGCCCTTGAAGGGGGCGGGAATCGCGGTGGCTCCTGGAGCGGCGCACCCCGCGCTCGCGTCCCAACGCCGCGCGCCTCTGGCCTCGCCGCGGACAGGCGGGACCCAGACCCTGGCTCATCTCCGCCGCGGGGCGGGCTGGGTGGGGCCCAGAGCGGAGCGAGGACTGGCGGTGCTTGGGGACACGGCGAGCGCCCAGGATGGGGCGGCTTCCCTCCCGGCCCAGGAGGGCTCCGCGCCGGGGCGCACCGGCTCTGCTCCTCTTCCCTGGCCTCTGGGCGCTGTGACTGCCGCTCCCAAGCACTTTACCCGCGCCGCCGGCGTCCTCCTGGCGCGCCCTGGCGCCCGCCGCTGTCTCCAGCACCCCCATCGCCCACGGTGGTGGCGTTCCTAGCCCACCCTGCCTTGGCTACAGGCCTGACACCCCAGGGCCACCGCCCCTGCCCTTGCCATCTCTCTCCTTTTTTCTCTCTCAGAATGTAGCATACACGGGGCCGTGGGCCAGGGGTTGCCTTGCAGGACAGTTCTTGAGTTAACTGCTCACCATTTGTTTGGGATGTTTTCCCTCCCGGCACAGCTGGGCAGAGCCCCACCCTGTCAGCCACCCTCCCTGCTTTCTGGGAGACTCTTACTTCTCGGCTTCCCTACACCAAGTGTGTGGCCTCTCTGGACTTCAGAGAGACTTGTGGGAGGCTGGAGGCCCTACAGGGCCCAGGAATGTGCCTCTGGCCCCTCTGACTTCCAGGGGTGAGAAGATTCCACAAACGGACACCTTCAGCTCCTGTTGGAGGAAGCAGCGCAGAGTCTTCTCTGGAGGGTATTCCTACCAGGTGGCCACGCCCCCTGCCCCCTCCTGTTTGCTTGCTAGGTTACTTGGTGACTTTAATGCTGTGACCAGGCCCCTACAGGAGCCTGGCACTCACCTCGCCTGTTAGTCAGGCCAAGTTGGCAGGGAGCATCCTGGGGCCCGGGGAATAGGGGAGTCCTTACTTGGGGTGGGGTTGCTGGGACAGTGGTTGACTGTCGTATCCTGAGTTCTTGGAATCAGACTCATTCTCCGGAGGGGAAGACTGAGGCCCAGCACAGGCACCAAAATGCATGGACATTTTCCACCCAGGAGGCTGACTCCCTAGTAAGCCAGTTCACTGGTTTCTTCAGGAAGTTGTTTGTTGTGGTGTTTGGGGTGTGGCCCTTTTGTGGCATCGATGGCATTTCTGGGGCTGCACCCACCCCCCTGGTGGAGTCCCCTGGCTGTCTTTCCCATCTGACATTCCGGCTCTCCCTGACTGTGTTGGATATAGAGGTTGGGGAGGGAAGGAGGCCAGGGAAGGTGCCCCCAGTCTAGTAGGCACCCATCTCACTGCTTGGGCCAGAGAGGTGGGGCTCCAGTCATCCTGCCCACCCACCACCCATGCTCCCCCTTGGTGAATTGGTCCCAGAGCCTCCAGGAGTGTCCCAGAGCCCTGTAGAAGAGCCGCCCTGCTCCACACCTCTAGTCTGGGGATTCTGCCCCCATCCCTCAGCAAGGCCAGCTGCTCCACCTCCAGAGCCTTCCCAGGCTCCTGGCTTCTCTCCATGTTCTGGGTCCAAGCCTCTGTCCCCATCCTGGTGATCCCCTCCAGGGCCTTCTACCCAGTCCTCATTACCACCCTCTGCACAGCACCTGGCGTCACCTTGTGAACACAAGTCAGACCCTGACCCACATGGCTCCAGTCACCTGTAAAGCCCTTGTCCTGGTCCACTCCTGTGCCCACTTGTTCACAGCAGCCACACTGGCTTTCCTGCTGCTTCTGGAACCCTCCACGCTCTGTTCTGCCTTGGGGCCCTGGCTGTGACCTCTGCCTGACCTGCTCTTTCCTCTGCTCACCGCTGCCCCCGGGTCATTTAGGCCCCAGCTCAAATGTCATGATGGGGAGGTCACCCTAGCCAAGGCAGGGCCTTTCAGTCACTCTGAGATACATCATCATGCTTTCTTTGGAAGAGATGGGGTCTTGCTATGCTGCCCAGGCTGGATTCGAACTCTGGTGTCCAAGCGATCCTCCTGCCTTGGCCTCCCTAGTAACTGGGACTACAGGCTTGTGTCACTACACCCCACATACTTGAAATGTTATCATCAGTTTCCTCCTGGGTGTGTGGGCTCCCTTTCAAGTGTAAACTCACTCGATCACCTGCCGTGCCCAGCACCTGAAACCGTGCGTGCCTGAGAGATGGTTGTAGTTTCAGTGTCTGAGGGCTGGGACTCCCTAGGTCACCCTGGCTCCTGGCTGTGAGGACAACCCCAGCCAGTTCTCCTGTCAAGTAACACTGCCGGTCCCCGCTCACCCTGAGCTCTTCACCATAGCCCCTCTGCAGCCCTGGGTCCAAGCTCAGCGGCGGCAACTCCCACAGACCCAGAGCCAGCTGGTTCCAAAACATGGAAGTTTGTGGCTGGAGGAACTAGTGTTTTGGAAGCTGTGACAATGATTTTTAAATCTACGGCTGTCGGACTCATGACTTGTCTGATATTTTTCTTTGACTCTGCTCATCTCCTGCCTCCCCTGGGAGTTGCTGACTCTCAGCAGCAGATTCCTGTTTCCCATGCAGTGGTGGTGGGGAGGAGGGGTTTGCTCTGGCCAGCTCTGGCATTGAGGCAGGTGTCTGAGCTAGCTCCTAGGAGGAAGGCAGGGTGGGTGCCTCTTCTGGTTTGGGGACCTGAAGCAGCCAGATTTTCCTGAGAGTTGGGGTGACTGGTCAAAGCTAGGGTTCAAGAGCTGGTGGGACAAGGCCTCGGATTCCAGCTCTGAGCATTAGCTGAGTGGTCTTGGACAAGCCATGTAGCCTTCTCCTTGGTATGCCCACTTGTAGAATGGGGACATAGCACTGGCTACCTCATAGAGGGTTATTATGAGGAACAGTGAGACAGTGCATGTGAAACATTTAGGTCACAGTGCCTAGCACATTATAGGTGCTCAATAAACTGTGGCTGGTGTAATTAGCACCAGCCAAAGGGGGCAGCTGTTTTGCCTTCTCCAAGGAAATGCTTCTGATGCTTGCACCCTTAGCCAGTAAGCCCAGGGGAGTGGGAGGCTGGGTGGGAGGAGGGCCGGGAAGCCCGAGGTAGGGCTGCAGGGAGGCAGGAGAGGGGATCAGAAAATGTGGCTCTAAGCCCTCTTAGGGCCACTGCTGGGCTGGCAAGTTCCCTGCCTCATTGGCCCAGCTTTTCCTCAGTCACAGACGAAGCTCGTGACCAGACTGGTAGTGTCTGAACCAGGCGCCGTCACCGCTCTGGCCCCAGTGACAGTCGGCCCTAGCTGTGTGCCTGTCTTAGACTTGCTCCCTCAGGTTCAGGGGCCAGGAGAGAGCGACAGTCGTGATTCGCAAAGGCCGTGACTTTTTAGCTTGCGCCCCTACCCCTGTGGAAGCATGGTTTGTTGCGGGGGGGCAGGAGGGTGGTCCCAGGGAGCCTGATTGTATTTCACATTCTTTTCTGTGGGGAGGGAGGCAAAGTGACCAGCACACTTTGTCCAGTGGCTTCGCCAGTGGGTTATTCATTCTCATTCCAAGCTGATCAGGTAGTAAGATCCATCTATTATTTTATCAATTCATTCAGTCACTCATCCATCATCCATTCATCCACCCACGCATCTCCCCATCCACCCATCCATCCATCCATGTATCTACCACCCACATCTACCCATCTATCCACAAAACCAATCATTCACCATCCACCTATCAACCCATATCCATATCTATATCCATCCATCCATTCTTCCTACCCACTATTCATCATGCACCATCCATCCATGGTTTCCACCATTCACCATCCATCCATCCATCCATCATCCAATCCATCCTTCCATCCATCATCCAATCCATCCATCCATCCATCCATCATCCAATCCATCCTTCCATCCATGCATCAATATATCTACTTGCTCACCCATCTACCCACAATATATCTACCCATCTACCCACAAAATTAACCAAGTAACCATTCACCATCCACCATATGTATATCCATCCATCCATCTGTTTTGTTCTTCCTATCCACTATTTATCCATGCACTGTATCCCTGCATCCCACCATTCATCCATCCATCCATCCATTCATCCACCATCCATTCATCCACCCAACATCCACCCACCATCCATCCATCCATCCATCCACCATTCATCCATGCATCCATCCACCAATCACTCATCCATTCATCTACCCACTATCCATCCATCCACCATCCATCCACTATCCATCCATTCATCATCCATCCAACCACTTATCCATTCATCCACCATCCATTCATCCACCCAACATCCATCCACCATCCATTCATTCATCCATCCATCATCCATCTATCCATGCATCCATCCATCATCCATCCATTCATCCATCATCCATCCATTCATCCACCATCCACTCATCCACCCAACATCCATCCACCATCCATTCATTCATCCATCCATCATCCATCCATCCATGCATCCATCCATGCATCCATCCACCAACCACTCATCCATTCATCCACCCAACATCCATCCACCATCCATTCATCCATCCACCACCCACCATCCATCCATCCACCATCCCTCCATGCATCCATCCACCATCTACTCATCCATTCATCCACCCACTATCCATCCATCCATCATTCATCCACCATCCATCCACCCGTCCACCATCTATCATCCATCTATCCATTCATATTTCATCCATCCATCATTGATCCACCATCTATTCATGCATCTATCCATTCTCCATCTTCCATCGCCATCCATCCATCCATCCGTCCATCCATCCACGATCTATCCATTCATCATCCATCTATTCACCATCCATCCACCATCCATTCATCCATCCACCCATTCACCATCCACCATGCATCCATTCACTATAAATTTATCAATCCACCCATCAGAGACTTCTGGAGACTTCTTTTCTGAGCTGGGTACAGAACACAATTCTGGGGCTTTTGCTTATCTCTGTGGCTCTGTCCTTACGTCACTCTCCTTCCCTGTCTCTCTCTCCCCCTCTGTCCCCATGTCTGTCAGTTTTTGTCTCCCCCTGAGTTCATGCCCCTGCCTCTCCCTTTCTGTCTGGCTGTTTCTCTCTCTTTTGTCCCTCCTTGTCCCTCCAGATTGTCTCTCCCTTCCCTCCACTTCTCACCACTCTGTCCTCCTCCTCCTCACCCATGCTCTGGGGCCTCTCCCTGCCTGCCCCACACTCCCATGCTCACTCTCCTTTAGCCCTAGTCACTTAGGGTAAATGCCTCATCTATCCTCGTCTCTTCCTTCCACTCCCCACTTAGGACTGATGCTTTCTTTTGATGTGACACCAGTGAGGTGATGTCTGGATTTTGTGAAATGTCATAAATAAATTATGAATCCTCTCTTGGGTGGGTGTACTGCTCGCCTTTGCCAGCATAGGGCCTGTGTCACGGGGGGAGGTTCAAGGACTAACAGCAGCCTTAGCCTGAGCACTCTTTCTTGGCCAGCTTCTAGGGTGGCCCTGAGAACCCCTGGCCCAGCAGTGCCCCAACTAGAGACCACTGCCCTCCGCCCTTCACTACCGCTGCGCCTGCCCTTCTGGGTCTCGCTGGGCTCTGCCTGCCATTCTGAGCACCCGCAGGCATCTCGTGGGAGCTTTGTATTCACAGTTTCTGCGTCTCCCCATCGCCCTGGAGAAAGGCTGCCACATCAGGCCCATTTCATAGATGAAGAGAGAGGCTCAGTATGGAGGGGACTTGCTGGGGTGACCCCCCAGGAAGGGTGGTGCAAAACTTCTGCCACCCCTGTTGCTCCCTCCTGACCCCCAGGTAGCCTTGTTCTCTGCTTGGTGCTGAGTTTTGGGGGAGTCCGGGTGGGGAACAGAAGGAGCCCCTGTCTCCAGATCCCAGCAGATGTTGAGCAGGGTCCCTATCATTGGCAGGTTTGCTGGCCTTGCAACCTGGTGATGGTGCTCTCATCCCAGCTCCCGGCTTGGCCCCTGCAAATCCTTTGACCACCCAGAATCAGACGACCTAACTTTCCCTCTGCAGTCACGCGCTTTCCCCTTGTTTTGATCACCTTGTGTTTGCCAAGCGCATGGCGGCTGCGTCCTTGCTCTGCTGCTGCCCCTCCCCAGAGGAGCAGGGGGCTGGAACCTGGGCCTGGCAGAGCCGTCGGGCTATGTGCAGGGAGACTAGTGTGGTGAACCAGCCTTGACCCCCTTGAGGGACCTGTGACCTTCCAGACCACAGACCAGCCTAAGTCACCTCAGTGTCCCCCAGGCATACACCGAGCCGATCTACACAGCGTGGGCTGTTTCAGTGCTCATTTCTAGGAGGGTGTACTGCGGGAGAGACCTCTCAAGGGGATGGAAGCCGACTGTCTGGGCTCAAACCTGGCGTCACCACTGCCAGCTGTAGGACTGAGGTGTGGGTAAATAATGAGGTCCTTTGAGCCTCGGTTTTCCAGTCCGCAGATGGGGACAAGCATAGAAGCCATCTCTGAGCCAGGCGTGGTGGTCGTACTTGTCCCAGCTACTCAGGAGGCTGAGATGGGAGGGTCACTGGAGCCCAGGAGGTCAAGGCTGCAGTGAGCTATGATCACGACACTGCACTCCAGCCAGCGACCCTGTCTCGAAAAAGAAAGCAGAAAACCAGAAAGAACAGTGCCCCTGTCTGAGTTGCTCTGTTGAAGTGATACAGATTATTCAGTGCTAGGTGCTTTGGGCCTCGCACGAGCCTGGCAGGTGGTGTGCAGGTATCAGCCACTGCCGCTATTGTAATAGCGGCCTGGGTGCAGCTGCATGGCTCAGCCTTGGCCAGCCTGCCGTCCTGCCGGGCTGAGCTGGCGTGTACCCGGAGGTAGCAAGGGGCTGGGAGCTGCGGAGGAAGCAGCAAGGGTGCCTCTTCTCCCTCTGGTTGACTTCGGCCCACCCCGCCTCCACCCCCAGGAGGTGGGAGATCACAGGGTACTAGGTCCTAATTAGACCAGGCTTGGATCCGTGGAGCCTCAGGAGGGGTAGGGCTGGTGCACTGCCAGGCGTGCCAGGAGGGCGGTTGGGCAGCCACGAGGGGCCAGGAGCTGGCAGGACAAGGAGTTCTGAGGTGAGGTTGCTCCTCCCCGGAGCCCCTCACTCTGGCCAGGCGGGACCCACCTTAGCACTGGCTGCATGGTCTGCATCTTGGACCCCTGTGGGCCTCTGTGCTGTCTCCACCAGATGGGGCCATAGGGAGGAGGGACTGGTGGGCTCAAGGGCATAGGCTGGGGCTTGGGGAAAGGCTGACTGTGGGGTTGCTTGGATGGTGACCCCCCAGGTCTGGTTTTAGAAAGCTCAGGGCCTGCTGCAGGAACAGAGCGTGTCTGAGGGTGGGAAGGGGCTGGGGCTTGGCTGAGGAACGGAGTGTGTGGGATGGTGGGGGGCACTGTCACAGAGTCAGGTGTTGGGTGACCTCAGGGCCACCCAACAGAAGCCATCTGGGGAGAGGAAGGGCCCGTCAGAGACAGGGATAGGCAGGGCTGAGTCCCTGTCCCCGTGGGCTAGCTCCAGAGACTTCTCAGAAGAGGACTTCACCAGGCAGAGGCCCTGGGCTGTGAGGTCTTCTGGGAATGGAGTTGGGGGTCTGTCCATGGGCAGAGGGTCTGGGGCCTTGTCCTCGAAGGCTTGTTCTGGGCATGGGTTAGGGACAGAGCAAGGGTCCCCTTTGTCGTCCCCTCCCCATGGGCAGATCTCGGGCTTCCTTCCGGAACCTCCAGCAGCACCTATGCATGCCCTCATCCGTCGTGTGGTCGGGCGACTGGTGAGTGACCGTGTGCTGGGCTGGCCTTCTGAAGTCTGGGAGCACCCTGCAGGAAGGGGACAGCTGGGAGGAGGCAGGAGGGAGAGGCCCCCCCCCTTGAGATTGCATCAGCCGGAGCCTATTACATAAGCAATTTTGGGCACCGCCAGGGTGTGGGGGTGGCTGTGCCCAGGCGGTCTCCCGCGGTGGCGGGGGAGGCGGAGGCAGGGTGGGGAGCAGGCAGGTGTGGACTGGTGTCCCATCGGCTGCCCCACCATTGACACTCCCTGCCAGTCCTGCCACTGCCCCACCAACACCTCCTCTCCAGGACGACTCTGGGGGTCCCCATGCATGTTTTCAGCTGGTTTGAAAAATCCCCGCCTTCCCACACCAGGGATCAGAGGAACGGAATGGGGTCAGCCGGAGCAGCCCAGCCCCTGCCCCTGGCTGTGTTGGGCCTGATCCACATAAACTCACTCGGGGCGGCCCTTGCTGCCAGCTCCCCTGTACGCCCTGGCCCTCCACAGGGTGCCCTCCCTGGGTGGGAGCCCCAAGCACCTGGCCACCTCGAGGGAGGCCCTGGTGCAGAGAGGCACCAAGACAGTGGTGCAGCCCCTGCCTCCCCCTGGTGTAAACTGGCCCTGTGGGATGCAGGGGCCGGAGGGGTGTCTGCTCAGCCACCAGAGCCACCGGTGCTCCCGAGGAGTGGGGACAGTGGGGTTAGTGCTGCCTCCATGGTGTGGGCAGTGAGAGCCCCAGAGACCCAGGGTGGGGCTCCTGCTGTCTCCCTTTCCAGGCTTTGGGACTCTCTAGGGGTCCCAAGCCGGGCGGTGGGCCTGTGTGGAGGGTGAGAGGTGGGTGTTGGGTGTGTCCTGGGTGTGCATGTGTGTCCATGCATCTGCACGTGGCTGGTGTGTCTGAGCCTGTGGGCCAACCTGGCGGATGCCTTGAGGCCTTTTTGTTGACCCATGGTGGTTATGATGAAAAACTTCCTTGGGGGAAGGGGCTGTCTGTCTCTAAACTTGATGCAGTGGGGATGCTCTGCCCTGTTCCTGGATGAAAGCCTCCTGGTGGCCCCTGAGACCTCTCCTCCTCCTCAGGGTCACCTGCGGTCCCACTCAAGGGGACCTTCAGACTGAGTGACACTCCCTGTTGTGTCTCCGCTGTCACAGAGGGTCAGGCCTGGGGCGTCCAAGGCAGAGGGTCTGAGGCTTAGGGGGTTCTCTTTGCCCCTCAGCTTCCCCAGCTGCTCCTGAGTGCACAGGGGATGGTGGAGATGGGTAGGACAAGCTGGCTGGGGCGCTGGGGCCACAGGCTGGCATGAAAGGCCAGTTCTCTCATGGGCCTTTCTAGAGGACTCTTGGAGGTTCTTCCCTTCTGGAAGCCTCCTTTGCCCCCACAGGCAGCGGTGTCTGTACTTTAGATGGTTTGATTCTTGCTGCTGTGCCTGCCAAGAGGACCCTCCCCTCCACCCCTCACGCCCATGTCCGGTGTGTGGGAACTCCAGGCTCAGCTGCCCTTTCTCTCCCCTGATTTGCCAGATAACGATCAGACCCCAGGTCACTGCCCCCACTCAGGAGTCTCATGTCACACCTCAAAGGACACGTGGCAGCCCTTCCTCTGAGTTGGAGGTTGGGTGGGGCAGACCCGGAGCTGCAGCCAGCGTCTTCAAAGATATCCCCTCCCGAGCCCGCCCTGCCAGGGCCCCTCAGCCTTTTGAGTCTCAGTGCAGGCGAGGGCAGCTCCTGAACACCCACGTGTGCTGGGCACAGCGTCTCTCTGTGGACTGTCACAGCTTTCTAGTGCCCAGATGGAATGTACTTGGCTTCCTGTTATGAGTGTGTTGGAGGCAGGGGGAGTGTGGACCTGTGTGCCTGTGTGTGCACAGGGGCGGGGTCCAGGAGATTAGATATGGTCTTGGATTCTCCCTTAAGGCAGCATCCTGTCAAACCCATGGGGTATCCGGGCATCCTGTTTGTTGGGTTTGTCCTGCAACCCCCCGGGGTCCTCAGATATGGGACCTGAGTGTCCTTGTGGTCCACAATTCTCTTTTTTTGTTTTTTTTTTTGAGACAGAGTCTCACTCTGTTGCTCAGACTGGAGTGCAGTGTGCGATCTCGGCTCACTGCAGCCTCCACCTCCTGGGTTGAAGTAATTCTCCTGCCTCAGCCTCCCGAGTAGTTGGGATTACAGGCGCACGTCACCACGCCTGGCTAATTTTGGTATTTTTAGAAGAGATCGGCTTCATCATGATGGCCAGGCTGGTCTTGGACTCCTGACCTCAGGTTTTCCGCTTGCCCCAAACTCCCAAAGTGCTGGGATTACAGGTGTGAGCCACCGAGCCCGGCAGGTCCAGCATTCTCGGGCCGCCTCCTGGCCACACTGTGGTCCTCTGGAGGGCAGAGATGGGCCTCCTTGAGGTCTGTGCTCTGCTCTGTCGGCCCTGACTCCTCCGCTGTGTTTCTCGGGGAGCTACGGCAACAAGGCAATTCGGTTGTTGCTCACGGAGGTTCAGTTTTCTGAACACTGCCTATCGGGCAGGTGGTTATTGTCGCATTTACCGAGGAGGGAAGGAAAGGCCAGGAGATGAGGGGATATCAGACAGTCCCCAGAGCTGCGGTTCCTGTCCCGTGTTCTCCCACTTCACCAGGACTGGGAAGGGCAGGGTGGCTGTGACCTGGCACAGTTGGGTGTCCCTGGAGCCGGGGATCGCAGCTTCCCCAGGGCTGGCTCTGTGTCCCTGGAAGAAGCTCAGGAGTAACCACTGCCACTTTCTGATTCTTCCAGAAGAAGAAGATGGTGGTCTTGAAGCTTTCGATGACTTTTTCCCTGTGGAGCCCGTGAGCCTTCCTAAGAAGAAGAAACCCAAGAAGCTCAAGGAAAACAAGTGCAAAGGGAAGCGGAAGAAGAAAGAGGTGCGGGGCAGCGCCTGCCCGGTGAGCTGGGAGCGGGGGGCTGTGGCTGCGTCTGCCTGGCTGCAGAGGAGGGCTGGGCCCCCTGGACCTTGGAGTTTGAGGGTTTCCGAGAGCTGAGTTTGATGAAAAACACCGTAACCAGTTCTCGTGTGAAGCGTTGTGCACGGAAGCCTTTCTGAGACGGTGAGCTGTCCTGTTTCTGGAGCAGGATGTCGGAGCCTCCATTTTCCTTCTTCCTGTTGTCCTGTCCTGTGCGCGGACAGGGCAGGATTCCCTCGCCACGGTGCCTCCCTACTCCCTGCCCTCTCCCTGCTCTGTAGCTGACCTCCGTCCCTCTAAGCTGAAACGTGATGAAAGTGAAATGAGTCAGAGAAGAGTAGCAAGTCCGTTTAGGGACAGTCACTTGCAGGCGACCTCCACATTCCCGTAACTTTCTCCCTGGCTCCTGGCTGGTTCTGGGCGGGCGAGGCTGCCGCACGCTCCGCTGTCTCCGGTTGGCGGGTGTGACGGTGTGAACGTGTCCCTGTCTTCCCACGCTGCTGACACATTTCAGGCGTGCTTCTCTGTGCTTCACGCGGGCTCACTTGATCCTCATGATCAGCCCTGGAAATTGGTGGGATGGGAAGGATGATCGCTGCTTGGCAGATGGGGAAACTGAGGTGGGCTTGCAGCTTAAAGTCCTTCCGACTTGGACTAGGACATTGCGGTCTCCCATTTTCTCACCGTATGCTGTCTGATTCTTTCTGGGCGTCTCCTCCGATTCTCCAAGCCACCCTATGTTGAGAGCAATGGTGGGCACCTCCCTTCACAGATGAGAGTGGAGGCTCAGAGGTGAGCGGCCCACGGTCACATAGTGGCGGTGCTGAGATCTGAATCCAGGGCTGTCAGCTGTGCCAGCTGCCCCCTGCCAGGCGTGTTTCTCTACTCCCACCTGCCCCGAGGGGCTTGAGGCAAGCTCTCCACCCTTCTTTGCCCCTGCCTAGAGGGAACCCCCACCTTGCAGGCAAGAGGCCCAGGGAGGCCTCTGGTGAGGTGTAGTGGTGGGGGAGGTGCTAATGCCAAGGGGGTGCCCTTGGCAGCTCTGGGCCTGGATCCAGACCTCCCTGTAGAATAAGGTGGGAGGTGGCTGCCGGAAGACCCTAGGAGTGGATGTGGGGAGCTTGTCCCAGGCTGGAGACGCTCCCTACCATGAGAGTTCCAGGAGCGCCTGTTTCTGGGGGCGCACTCTGGGCCTCTTCTTGTCCTGTGAACAAGGTGAGATCACTGGAAGGCTTCGAGCAGAGGAGGGACTGACACGATGTGACAGCCTGGCAGGCTCCCCTGGCAGCTCTGGGGCCAGGCCAGAGGCAGGAGTGGAGCCCAGGGAGGGAGAGAGGGTGGTGGTGGGGGGCGAGGGTCCCTGTCTTTGCCTCTGGGCCTCAGGTCTGTGCCCCATTTCTACCTCCCTGGCTTGTTCTGGCACTTGGAGGCATTTCGGGGGGCCCTGAACTCCACCTGCAGCATGTGGCTCCTCGTCTGGTGTGAGCATCAGCCTGGGGACGTTGGAAGGGCAGAGCCTGCCCTGGATGTGTCCTTGCTCAGGGACTGCAGGGAAAGGATGGGGCCGGGAGGTGTTGGCCCCATTCCTCTGGCCAGAGCTGCCTCAGGTGTGTCCTGCCTCTCTGCTCTTTGCTGGAGGCGTCGGTCAGCACCACTCACTCACCTCCCACCCACCCTCCTCTCCCGGCCGCTGCCTCATGTGGCTCCTGCAGCCCCTGACTCTCCTGGGAGAACTTCCTGAGTGTGCCCTGATCAAATCCCATGGTTCCCTGGTCCAGAGCCTGTCTGACGCTCCCACTGCTGCCCTCCAAGTCCCTGCCCCCACCCCCACCTGCTTTGCAGCCGCTCCAGGCCCTTCTGGTCCTCCATGCACATGCGTGTGTGCAGGTGACTGTATGTGTACCACCCTGTCTTCCCCTGGAAAGACCCTGGCCCCTCTGGCCAATTCTGTGCGTCTTCTCTGTTGCCCCACAGCTCTGTGTCCCATCTGGCATGGTGTCTGGGATGGATGTGTGTTTGTCCCTTCCCAGGAACTCCCGCTTACCACTGGGCCAGCATGGGGGCTGCATGGGGAGGATGTGAGGTAAATGGGAGGACCTGGGTCCTCGGAGCAGGGTGTGGAGGCTCCTGCCTAGTCCATGATATGCCAGCGACTCCCAGGCCTACGCTCTGAGGCTCTTGTATCTTCTCCAGGTTCTCAAAGAGGGTTAAGCTCCCAGTCCCTGTTAATTGTTGGGGAAGTGGAGATAGGAGAGGGGAAGTGGGGATTGAGTGCCTGGAGGCCCCTTTGTGAAGGAGAGGCTGTGGGCCAGCTCTTTTGGCATGGGGCTCCCTGAATTCCCTGCTGCAGCCCTGCCCTTCTCTTCCGCTGCTTTGGCCGCTGCCCCCTGGCCCCAGAGGTTGGTCCTTGTATTGGGCAGAGGGTAGATGGCTCTGGGCTGCTAGGCCCTGGGATGAAGGCACTGAGAGTCTCTGGCAGAGGCTGTGAAATCTTGCTTTGCTGCCATTCCCCACTCAAGCCTCAGACCTGGGCTCCGTGGGCTCAGGGTGATGTGGATTTTAGGACCCTGGGGCTCGTGCCCCATGTCAGGGCCTCCTACCTGTGCACCCCTGCAACCTCCTCTGCCAAGACCGGCAGTGTCACCTGGGCCTGGGTCTCAGGCCACTGGGTTGGCTGGGCCTGGCTTCCAGATGGAGATGAAGGACCCAGCAGGGTGCCGCAGAGGCCTGTGGGAGCCCCTGTCTTCCACAGGTGGGGCTGGCTCCCCTCCCCTCTCCTGGGCTCAGGGTACAGCAGGGCTGGGAAGGAGGCCAGGGGTGGGCAGCGTCTGGACAGTGTCTGGACAGCGGCGAGGCTTGGGGGCTGGGGCCAGATGGTCTCTGAGGCCTGGGAGGGCTGGTTCTCTGACTCTCATTCCCAGGGCTATGATCCCGCTGAGCCTTCCTTCTTCCGGTCTTCCCTCCTGCCTCTTTCTCTGACAACATGTTTTTGCTTTTGTCCAGGTCCGTATCTCTCGCTGGCTCTTGTCTGTCTGTCTGTCTCTCCCTGGGTCTCATATTCCGTCCCTCTCTCTGGCCTGTGCTTGGTCTTCACCTTGGTAACCTCTCAGCATCTCCTGTCTCTCCTTTGCCCTCTTTTCCCTCTTACCCTCTCCCCTCATCTCCCTCCCTCTCTTTCATTCACTCCACCCCTTCCTCACCCTCTCTCCTTCTCTCTACTGAGATGCAATTCTGGTTCTTGGAAGGGGTGGGGGGCTGGGATGGACAAGAGGCCTCCGGAGGTGCTCCCTCCCCTGCATTCCCGAGCCTGGCTTGGGCCAGCTATCAGATCTTAGGAGGTCTGGAGCACGCTGTGGCCCAGCTGCCGGGTGCCTGCTTCCCACCTGCCTGGCAGACTTGGGGGCCCAGGATATAGGCAAGGGGATTTCACCCCTCTGCCCTTCTCTACCTCCAACCAGGTGGCTCCAAGATGAGGGGCAAAGGGACCAGGGCAGGTGGGCCGCAAGCAGCAGTTTGTTGGTGGCGGGAGGCCGGCCGCAAGTGGTGGATTCTGATTTACATAAAATAACCAGGCTGTAGCCGGAACCTGAGCATATGTAGA
The DNA here is from genome assembly GCA_004027835.1 of Alouatta palliata. Taxonomy (NCBI): domain Eukaryota; kingdom Metazoa; phylum Chordata; class Mammalia; order Primates; family Atelidae; genus Alouatta; species Alouatta palliata. Next base: position 22,590 of record PVKV010026476.1, read on the forward strand.
TGAAGCTCCCTGTCAGACCCTAGCGAGCGCAGGAGGGAGAAATGATTTCAACCTGTACTGCAGCGGTTACCATAGCAACCAATTATTCAGTGCTAAATTATAACTGTTTATAACACTCGTGAATGGGAAGGCTCCTATTTCATTCTTCCCTTTTCCCTCTCAATCTTGAAGGACCCCAAACGGAGAATGACCCACTCTCCGCACCCTTCTTTTTGAGTTTAAATGCCTCCTTTTTCAGGAGATGTGGTGCGTGTGCGGAGCATCCGGCCTAGAGGGAAGGGAGACGGAGGTGGGAGGTCTCCGCTGAGAAGCGTCTGCGGAGCTGGGAAGGAGGAAGGGCGGCAGGACTGTCCATTGGGATCCCGAGGGCTGTGATCATTTCCTGTGTCCTCAGCAGGGTGGGGGCTCAGAGCACAGACCCCTCCTGCCTGCCTCTGCCTCCTGGCACATATGGGCTGGGCGTAACAGTCAAGGCAGCTTTGCAGGCAGGTGGATTCGTGTGGGGACTCCACGTCCACTAAGATTCTTCTGCTAGCCGGTGGAGCGTCCCCTGTAGTCACACCTAGGGCTGCTGCAGCTGAAAGGTCAGTGCCAAGGTTGAAGGCCAACTGTCATCCAGATCTTCATGCCTGTAGTATGGTTTGATTGCTCTCAAGCCTCAGGGCTGGGTTGGTTCGGGGGCTTAGTTAGGGCATCAGCGGTCTGTGTGTGTGTCTCCTCCCCTGCACGTGGCCAGGTCTACGAGCCTCTCTGTATGTTTTGAGATACTGAACGGCGAATCTACCTCTGGTTCTTGATTATTTCTTCTCGTCTTGCCCCTGGATGATGCTCCATCCCTCCAGGTCCCATTGATGGGGCATTGCTCTGCTAGGTGTTTTCAGAACGATTTGCAGCTTTCTCTGCAAGGAGAGATTTTGGAAAAACAACACAGAAAGGAGGCCTAGTCCTAGAGTGTGGAAACAGCTGGATGCAGGGTTCTGCCCTGTACCCCCACCCTTGGCCCGCCCCTGCTAGGGGAGGAGGGTGCAGGGGGAAGCCCAGCGGTGCGGGCTCCATGTGGTGGAAGCAGGGCAGAGGCTCAGGGCAGGGGAGGCTGGTGGGGACTTGGGGGTCAGACCCTTCTCTTCAACTCGGCTCTCTCCAGTGCGGGTGGACGGAGGAGGGAAAGAAGTGCCCCACCTCCAAGAAATGAGGGTTTTGTGGCTTGCCTGAGCCCCAGTGGGTGACTTCAGGGCAGGGGCCACAGATGGGCGACAGACGTACCTGGTGTCACCTGAGCCCGTTCCATGCTGAGGGTCTGTGCCCTCCTGCTCTCCCGCTTAACCCTGAGCGGTTGCTGGGCGAGCCCTCTGTCAGTGCCGGGTCCCCGGCCTTCTGCCAGCCCTGCTGTCCCGAGCTGGTGTGCTCTGCTGCTCCTGTCAGACAGTGGAGGCTGCTGGAGGCACCTTCCCCTCCCCGTCCCTCCCTCCCCCGGCTCTCCCTGGGCTACCTCTCCTGGTCTCCCCTGCAGGTTGCCAAGGGGCCTGCTTGCTGTCAGATGCTGGGTTAGCTCCTGGCAGACGTTGCCACAGCAGCCCCTTCTTGTCCAGGTGCTGCTCCCTCTGTGCCGTGTTGCTGCCCAGCTGCTGGCAGCCTCTGTGCAGTTAGCTCCAGCCCAATCCCGATGGCAGAAACATGGGGGTGAGGCTGCTGTGTCCCCACCAGCTTGTCATCGTGGGTGTATCTTTGGCTTCCAAACAGAGCTGGGGTCATCATGGGTCGTTTAGGCATTTTCTGGGCATCATCAGAATCACAGAGGTCTCTGGTGTCTGTGCATGGGCATGATGGTGTCAGGGGCAAAGGTTCATTCTGACTGCAGCCTGCTCCCGCTTGGCCCAGTCTCCTGCCCAGCGCGCAACAAGGCAGCCCAGCCCCAGAGACCCGGGTGCAGGACCCATGCCCCCACCCAGCTCAGAGCACTGCTTCTCTGTGCTTAGGTTTTTCCCATGTCCGAGATATTCAAGGTATTTTCTTACGAAGTCTCCCTGGTTCCATCGCTCCTGGTATCCCCAGTTCACAGACAATGAAGCTGAGGTTTAGCTTGCTAGGGTGACTTGCCGAAGTCTCAGGCTTGCAAGGAGCAGAGCCTCCCCAGGGAGCCCAGGACTCCCTGGCAGGTCACGCAGGATTAATCATGGGTCCCCCAGCCTCATCCTTAGTGGGTTTGTGGGGTTTGCTCTCTGGCAGCTGAAGGTTGCCTAGGGCCCCTTCCTCCGGGAGGCCCAGCCTCTGTCCGTGGTGCTGAAGTTCATGGCGGTTCCTCTTTCTTTTCCTTACTTTTGCTGGGGTGCGGGCTAGGGGAGAGCGTGTCTCTCAGGTCTCCTGAAGGGTGGTCTCTTGAAGCTGGCCAGACTCTGGACATGGACATCACTGTCTGACCTCCAACTCCCCGAAGGAGCGAGGCGAAGCCTGGGAGCTGTGGCCCCAGGGCCCAGCATCTCCTCCAGCCTTGAGAGCAGGCTCCCAGCCAGTGACCACGTCAGTATTCCCGGAAACACTCCGGTTCTGGAAAAGCAAAGAGCACAGAGGCTCTGCTGGCTGCCAGCTGCCAGCGCCGCTGACTCTGGCGGCTTAATGGGCTAAGAGGTTTGGGAGCAGGGAGGCTGCCAGGCAGGGGAGAGAGGGAGCAGGGCTTCCAGGAGAGTGGGGAAGTGCAGGCAGTCTGTTGGGGGAGCTTCACAGCTGGATCTCAGAGGGGGCCCCCAAACCCCCCCTAGTCAGTGGCCATCTCCCCCTCCACTAACTGATGGATGTGCTGTTTGGAGCCACTCTCCAGGGAAAAGGCTACACTTGACCCTGTGGCCTGAAAGGGCAGAGGTGGGCTGGGGGCCTCCCAAGACTATCCAGGCAGGCCAGGCCTCTGCCTTTGCTGCGCCCTCATCCTCTTTCCTTCTGCCGCCCTCTTCTTTCCTTCTCCCTCTCTCCCTCCCTCCCTCCCTCCCTCCCTTCCTCTTTCCTCCCTCCTCCCCGCCACTGCTGTTTCCTGAGCTCATTTTTTATCTCTCTGGTTCTCCTCCATCTCGTCCCATGCCTCTCCCAGCTCACCCTGAAAACAGTTCATGGCAGTCCTGTGCATGGCCAGCCCCTTGTGGGGGATCATGGCAGTGCTGCCCAGCCCCTCCCTGAGAAGGGGCTGTAGAGGGCTTTGCCAGTCGACTCTCGTTTCTAAAGGCCACAAGTAAACCGCTTTCTCTGAGGGGCAGCGCCTCTCTGGTGGGATGCTCTGGTTGTGGACGCCCTTATCTCCATATAAATGGGCCATTTTCTGCCTGTACAGACAGGAAACTAAATCAAGGAAGCCAAGCTTAAGAGCTGCCTAAATTACCTTGTCTCCTACGGAGAGGAAGCGGCCAGGGTGGGGGTGGGAGTGGGGGAAGGTGGGCGTGTGCAGTGTCCGCAGAGTCCACACACAGAGAAAGCCGGGGTGTGCACGCTGCGTTGATTACAGATCTCACCTGACGAACGCAGTTCCATGGAATGTGAACTTAAGCGGAGAGCTGCTGCGCTGGGGCCCTGATGCAGCGGCTTTTCCCTGGCTGGGGCTCTTTCTTCTCTGGCTGGGGCCCTTCCCTGGCTGAGGCTCTTTCCTCTCTGGCTGGGGCCCTTCCTTAGCTGGGGCCCTTCCCTGGCTGGGGCTCTTCCCTGGCTGGGGTTTTTCCTTGGCTGGGGCTCTTTCTTCTCTGGCTGGGGCACTTCCTGTGCACTTTGCTGTTTGACTCTGGGACCATATCCTCCACCACCAGCTCCTGGGTTCGTACCCTGGCATGTAACACTAGTTAGATCCCCAAAGTCCGTAGAAGCCTGGTGATGACTGAAGCAGATCCTGAGTTCACCAGCAGGGCTGCCAGAGTGGGCCCAGCTGAGCTTGCTGGTGGGGAAGTTCTGCTCTCACAAGAGCCTCACTTTGCTTCACCTGCAGGCTCCACTGCTTCCTGCGGCATAGTCCCTGGGGATGAGACTTGGCTCAGGCTGGCTTGGGGTTGCCCCTTTGGCTGGGCTTTGGGGCTGAGGCATGGGCAGTGGCCCCTGATGATGAGTAGGGTGACTGATCCCCAGCGTGGGTCAGGAGGTGGTTCTCAGGGCTGTCCTGCCGCCCAGGACTCTGGATGTTCCTGGGGCCTCCATTGCCCTCACTGTTCCCCCTCTTTTCCAGGGGAGCAATGATGAGCTATCAGAGAATGAAGACGATCTGGAAGAGAAGTCAGAGAGTGAAGGCAGTGACTACTCCCCGAATAAAAAGAAGAAGAAGAAACTCAAGGACAAGAAGGAGAAAAAAGCCAAGCGAAAAAAGAAGGAAGAGGATGAGGATGATAATGATGACGGATGCTTAAAGGTAACCACAGAGGCCTGGCTGCGGGGACAGAGCAGCATGCCCCTTGGAGGGGCCGAGCCTCCTGCCTGTCCTTTTTTTTTTTTTAGATGAGTCTTGCTCTGTTGCCCAGGCTGGAGTGCAGTGGCTCATGCCTCAGCGTTCCAAGTAGCTGGGACTACAGGTGCATGTCACCCCGCCTGGCTAATTTTTGTATTTTTAGTAGAGATGGGGTTTCACCATGTTGGCCAGGCTGGTCTTGAACTCCTGGCCTCAGGTGATCTATTCGCTTCGGCCTCCCAAAATGCTGGGATTACAGATGTGAGCCACTGCGCTGGCCTGTTCTCTGCCTTCTGACCTGAGAGCCTGAGTCAGAAGGGCTAGAGTGTCCTTTCCCACCTGACCCACAGATGGGGCTGTGAGTGGGTGTGCTCACGTGTGTGCATGTGTGCACGCACAGAAAGGATGGATGAAATTTAGGGCTCAGTGGCGGATCATGCCGTATCTTGCTGAGGTACTGGGGGCTCTGCCAACAGTTTGCCCGCACGAGTGAGCAGCTATTTCTGGGGAGAGGGACAGATAGTACAAGCTCAAGTTTAGTGTAGAACCTCTTGCTTGGAGCAATTTGGGAAAATAAAACAACAAATGGAGTCTTTGCCACAAGAAGTGCTGGACAGCTTTGTTTATGGTAGAAAGGGAACTTGTGTCCTGAAATCCTGCCGAGGTGGGCATTCCCAGAGTCTCCTACTGGAGGTGGGGCAGAGCAGCCCCAGAGATAGGCCAGCTCTCACCTGGGCCCAGCGTCCCCAGGAACATGAGAAATGACATGAAGCAAGTCAGGCCTTTATGGCCATGCTGAGGTGCTCCGGAGTCTCCGAAGCTGCACAGTGGGGCTCTTTGGGGAGGGGGAGAGGCCAGGGGTGAGGCTGGTGGACAGGCAGTGGACGAATGACAGTGCCAACCAGGAACACTGTGCTCACTCCCTTTGTTCTTTT